>SJYT01078021.1:165153-270553 GCA_006410635.1 Cephalophus harveyi
ACTTTGTGGGCTCAGGACTTTCCTGAGAGTGATGTTAACTCACCGAAGCCCTTCTCCAACACATGAGGTATTCTAAAGAGACTTCACAGCTTTTGGATGAAATAACCTTACTTCGAGTCTTTAGGTACCTCATCTTATGTCAAATTCCACCAGAGCTGATGTAGTATGTTCTATTTATTTACAGATAACTTCTAAAGCTCCTTGGACTTTCTGACTTCTGTTCTAGAAGTCTCCTGTTCCGTATTAAAGCTATCCTAACATGCTTTTCCAAGAGCTGGACCTGTCTCTTATACACATCTGGTAGGGTGGGCGGGGACAGAGTCTTACTAACATTTTCTAAGCAATCTCTCTTTATATGCAGCACTTGAGTTTACGAGTCCATCCACATCTCAACACATGTTCAAGGAGGCTCTCAGAAGAGACAACATACCTGGGGCTAAAGAAATCAGTTCACTGAAAACGGCTACCGGAATGACAGGATTTGGTAAGTCCAGGAGATAGCGTTTGAAGGCATCAGCTAAAATGTGCACATCGAACATCTCCAAGTCCAAGGAGGCGGCATCTGTTGATAGAAATGTGCAACAACAACAACAAAAAAAATCAGACCTGTTAGACACTGTTTGGGGCGATTTTCTGAATGTGCAACTTAAATGTGACACGTGAAAGGAAGCAGGATGAAGACAAATAGAAGATGCCTGAGCATTTATTAGCAGTGTTTCTCTCAGGGGCTGCATGTGGCATTTCGAACAGAGCATTTCTCCTCGTGCAGGTCTGTCGCCCACACTGTAAGCATTTAGCATGAAGGCCCCTGCCCCTGCCCATGGTGCCAGGACGCATTCCCAGACTTTGGGGCAACAGACGACAGTGCCTCTGCTGTGGGCTGGATTGAGTCCCCCCACAACTCCTATGTCAAAGCCCCAACTCCCAGCACCTCCACATACGAATGTATTTGGAGACAGGGCCTTTGAAGAGGTGTTTAAAATAAAAGGGGCCATTGGAGTAAGCCCTAGTCAACTGGACTGGCATTATAAAAGGAGAGAATTTAGACAGAGACACAGCAAAGGGGCACACAGAGGACACGCCCCACGAGGACACAGCAAGGAAGCGGCCTCCTGTAAGCCAAGAAGCTCCACACCTGCCGAGCTGCGACTTCAAGCCTCCAGGACGGTGAGAAAACAGACTTCTGTGTTTTAAACCACCCAGTCTCTGGAATTTTGTTATGGAAGCAATGGCAAACTACTGCAACCCATACATCATTTGCAAATATGTTCTGGAAATGGGGGTTCTGCCCTGGTGGAGAAGGGTTCTAAGGATGCTGAATCACATAGTAAAACCTTCCTGAAATCCCAATGAGGAAACATGAAATGCAATCCTGTCCCCAGATTTCCTAAAATCTGAGTTGTTCAATGTCAGTATCAATTTAACCCAAGAGAGTACAGACTGATTGATTTAACAGCAAGCGATTACAGAATTTTAGTAATCTCAAGAATAGCCATAAAAATAATGTGAACATCCTTAGAATGTTTCTCCCTAGTACTGACAGAGTATTCTGATAAAGGTATTATGAATTAAACCTGTGGGCACAGAACTATCTCGGAAGAAATATAAGATGTGCAATCTGTCCAGTAAATCCTTCATCTGGAAAAGAGGTCAGGCAATTCAACTCTGGGCTGATGTGAATCACAGCTGCTCTGTGAGTACCTGGGGTATAATGAGGCATATAGCCCAGTGGGAAGAAGTGCTGCTGGGGGCTGGAAGGACCATAGTCACTGCTGAAGGATGCACATTAGTGATGGGAAAGACGACTCAAGAGCAATTATCTGGGGACTCGTGTACTCAGTGGAGAATAGGGAAGCCGAGGAGCAAAATGCTACATCTTTAAACAGCTTTTTTTTTTTTTTTTTTAAAAAAAAAAAAAAAAAAAAAAATTTTTTTTTAAGAGGGTAACTGCTTTACAATGTTGTGTTAGTTTCTGCTTACAGCAACATGAATCAGCTATTAAGTATACCTAATGATAGCTCAGTTGGTGAAGAATCCGCAGGAGACCCTGGTTCAATTCCTGTATTGGGAAGATCCCCTGGAGAAGGGATAGGCTACCCCCTCCAGTATTCTGGCCTGGAGAATTCCATGGACTGTATAGTCATGGGGTTGCCAAGACTCGCACACAACTGAGCGACTTTCACTTTCATACATTTATCGCCTCCCTCCCACCCCCATCCTACCCTTCTAGGTCATCACAGAGCACCAAGCTGAGCTCCCGTGCCATACAGCAGCTTCCCGCTGGCTGGTTTACACTTGGCAGTGTATGTACGTCAGCCCTACTCTCTGTCCCACCTGCTCCTCCCCCACTGCCACGTGTCCACAAGTCAGTTCTCTACATCCGCGTCTCTTATTCCTGCCCTGCAAATAGGCTCATCAGTACCATTTTTCTAGATTCCTTATATTTTCATTAATACATGATATTTGTTAAACAGCTTTATTACCTGGGCGTTCAAGTAACTCAGAAAGGAGCACTGCTGAAGTGCGGAGAGCACTTTTGGTAATCTGGATTCCAAGACGGTTAGAAACTAACTAGGAATAGTAACCTAACTAGGAGACTGATGGGACTGGGTGGTGGCCTAGGAGAGGAGGAGAGAGAAGCAAAGTTCATCCGGAGATGTTCAGCTTGAGAAGGAGAAGCAGCACCCTGGATGGTCATGAACCAGGTGTGATACTGTATAAAGCACTCAAGTTGAGCTGGAAGCTACCAGAGTTCCTTGAACACATCGTCATCGTAAGCCAAACCTGTCTCACCAGCTAGGTAGATCTTATGAAAGATAATCATATAATATCATAAAGCTCAGAGATATCCATCTGGTAGCAAATATGGATAGGAAAAGAACGAAAAGGTGGAGAAGCAAGGGGTTAAACCACTTAAATGTACCACAAAGAACAAACCAGGTACATATCACATCTTTAGTTAAGTGTGGGGAAGGGCAAGACTAGGTCTCTGCATAAAGGATCCATGTGGAAAGTAATACTAGTGTGACTGTCAAAATTGTATGTGCACCCCTGCTGGAGCATTCCATAGCTGCTGGCCACGCCCCCCCCCAACCAACCTCCCACCAAATCACCTGTATACTCCATTTAATATCACTTTGCCCAGAAAATTCATATTTCTTAATCTGCTCACCCTAAAAAGAGTAATAAACCATTTTCGCAATGAGGTATAGACTTTAAGATGCTAAACATTCCCCACGTCCTTCCCTCAGGCAGGCTATCTGCTGCCTTCTCTGTGCAGGAGCAGTGCTGATAAGCCACCCCTCTATACTTCCCACTATGGTAATTGCGAGTCTCTCTCGGAGACTGATGGGCACTACTAGGCTGACATCCCTCGAGGGCACAGACTGTGGCTCTCACCTGCTATTCTCACATCCCTCAGGGCTCAACACAGAATGTGCTTGTTAAATGTTCGTGGGCTGAGCTACTTTGTGGGCTCAGGACTTTCCTGAGAGTGATGTTAACTCACCGAAGCCCTTCTCCAACACATGAGGTATTCTAAAGAGACTTCACAGCTTTTGGATGAAATAACCTTACTTCGAGTCTTTAGGTACCTCATCTTATGTCAAATTCCACCAGAGCTGATGTAGTATGTTCTATTTATTTACAGATAACTTCTAAAGCTCCTTGGACTTTCTGACTTCTGTTCTAGAAGTCTCCTGTTCCGTATTAAAGCTATCCTAACATGCTTTTCCAAGAGCTGGACACAGCTGTCACGTGAGGACTGTGGAAGTTGGCTGAGTCTTGGGGTCTGGGTTGGGGGCATTTACACTCTCTTCCACCCTGCTTTTCACTGAGTCTGCGCCTGACAGGTAACCAGTAACCTCTCCTACATTTCGGCCCTTCTCCCACTGGAATGGAGTCCCCTCCCTGACTGATCTCTAGCTGAGTCAAGGGTTGTCAACTGGGGCCCTCAATTTTGCTGCCCTATTCCTGACTTCAGGAGACATCAGCCAGTACCTGCAGACAGTTCTGATTGTCACAAGCGGGGTACAATCTCACTGGCATCTAGTGGGCAGAGGCCAAGAGAGCTGCTGAAATCCTATAATGCTAAGAACAGCTCCTTGACAACAAAGAATTATCCATCCTAAAATGTCCACGCACTGAGGCTGAAAAAGTTTGAATTTTAAAATCGAGGCCTCTTGACCTATGAGTACCACATAATGATTTCTTATTTGTATATACCATTGTTAAAGCATCACCACAGTAAGTCTGGTTGATATCCACACAGAGTCACACAGAGAAATTTTTTTCTTGTGATGAGAACTTTTAAAGGAAAAACCTGAATCAGCTTAAGAGAAACGAAAAAGGTGGGGAGGAGGAGAATAATTCACACCATTAAAATTTTTAAAAAGAATGTATTTTAGGGCAATACAGTGGGGGGAAAAAAGAATAAGGACTTTTAGGGTCAGAACAATCTGCATGCAAGTCATGGCTTTATAAGCAGCAGTAACTTTTATATACAAGACTGATGTGTGGATGAAACAAAGTAACTTAGTGGGTGCTAATGAAAGTGGGCTGTGGTCCTCCACCCACGTCCACCCTTGTCTGATACTGGTGATTCATGGGGTTAGTTAAAAGCCAGCTTTTTGTTTTTAAGTGACTTATCTCTGAGCTTCCTCCAGAGATAAGTTTTGAATCTCTGGAAATTACGGTTTTTTTTAAAAGACAAATCCTCAAGCTAGAAATAGTCCTGGAGGATCCTCACTCCTAAATGAGAAAATGTTTACTCTTTTTGTTTTGCCAATAAAGTAACTTAGTGGGTGCTAATGAAAGTGGGCTGTGGTCCTCCACCCACGTCCACCCTTGTCTGACACTGGTGATTCATGGGGTTAGTTAAAAGCCACGCTTTTTGTTTTTAAGTGACTTATCTCTGAGCTTCCTCCAGAGATAAGTTTTGAATCTCTGGAAATTACGGGTTTTTTAAATAGACAAATCCTCAAGCTAGAAATAGTCCTGGAGGATCCTCACTCCTAAATGAGAAAATGTTTACTCTTTTTGTTTTGCCACAAAATTCACTTTTATAGCACAGAATCCAAGGAAAACCAGTTTTCTGTGTGTGTGTTGATCTCAATTGGGGAAGAAAGCTGTCTATCAAAATAGCTTGTTGACTTGACCTTGGGTTATTTATTCCCTCTTACAGGTGGTGTGAAGATTTTTTTTTAAAAGCTCAACTGGATCATTTTGTTTTTGGTCACATTTGAAAATATAACTACTCTTTTTCAAATAACCCCCATGTCATCAGTCTCTGAAGTCTAAACATTTCCTGTGACTTTTAACATGCTCAATTTGACAAATTTTCTGACCAAAACATGTATCTCCGGTTCAATTGGCTAGGACAAAATTCAGTGTTTCCTTAACACCCTGGTAAAGCTGTTAGAAGAAGAAGAAAAAAAAAAAAAACAAAAAACCACGGCTTTTCACCTTGCTTTTTCTGCCAGTCAACTTCTAATGACCTACTCTGGATGTGTAGGAGGATGTACCCTGTGTTGTGTGTAAGACTGATTTCCATGTACAAAGGAAAAATGAAAGTTAAAAAAAATTTTTTTTCAAGCTTCAAACATTTGGGTGGTGTGTTTCAAGTCAAACTATCGACTGATGAAGATCTAATCTCCTTTTTTTCCCAGAAACATCTTTTCTAGAAATTTTCATAAGCTGCCTCGTTTTGAAGCTGCCTCACACTTCAAATTTTTTCATTTATTAAATATCACGTGGGTATTCTTTGTGTAACTGTACATCTGAAAATGCTTCTTCTAAAACTAGATTTTACTTCTTTTGGTTCAAGCACCCAAATTCAGTTAAAACAGTGCAAGGCAAAAAAAAAAAAAAAAAAACAGTAAAAAGAAAAGAATTGGAAGGGAATAAAGGGTCTAAGAGATTCCCGAAGCTGATGCAGAAGATGACTTGCTGGAATGATGGCAAGTAAATTTATATTTTTATAGTTGTATTCTGTATGGCAATGAGAGAAGGAACTAATAGTTAAGGTACCATTTGGTTAAATTAATGGATGCCATTTATGGTGTGCTAAGAGTTGACTTGAATTGGCTCACAATTCTTCCCAAGTGGTAACACACTGGTAACACGAAATAAATCACGTAGGAATATTTACACTACACTACAAACCAGGGGTTCCCCCCCTTCTCCAAGAATTGGTTTATCAGCACACTACTAAATATAACAATCTCATGATGTTGAAAGAGTTAGTCACACAGTTGTGTCCGACTCTCTGCGACCCCATGGACTATACTGTCCATGGAATTCTCCAGGCAAGAATACTGGAGTGGGTTGCCATCTCCTTCTCCAGGGAAATGGCAACCATTTCCGGCAGATTCTTTACAGTGTGGTTATGTGGCTCAGCTGGTAAAGAATCCACCTGCAATGTGGGAGACCCTTGTTCAATGCCTGGGTTGGGAAGATCCCCTGGAGAAGGGAACGGCAACCCACTCCAGTGTTCTGGCCTGGAGAATTCCATGGACAGTATAGTCCATAGGGTCACAGAGTCGGACATGACTGAGTGACTTTCACTTTCACTTTACTTGATAAAAATATGGCATGAAAAGGCAAGCAAGCAAGAAAGGAATAAAGATAGAAAAGAAGGGAAAAGGTCAGAAGAGACCTTTGTTAAATGACAGGTTCATAAGTACTTTTTCAACTAGTCCAGATGAACTGGGCGGAGAAAGATGACAGGTGAGCAGAATCAGAGAAATCCCAAGATGTTTCTCTCCTGTGCAATTTCTGCAGGCCCAAGAGGCTCATGGCTGTGATGCCAGCCAACGTACCTGCAGGCAGATGGGCACAGACACCCCTGCTAAGGAGACGAACATCAAAGGCCTGCCCTCTCACAGGAAGAGCACAGAGGGAAGTGTGCCTGATTTCTGAGCTCCCTCCAAACCAAGAACGTTGCACGCTTAAGCTCAAGTGTTTTGTGCTTTACCTGAAACGCAAAGATAAGAACCGTCTTTCCCTCTGTGTATTTCCAGCTCTCTGACACTCACCACAATCAAGAAGCTGTCGTAACTCGGCTGGGTTGCTGGAGCTCTGTGTTCTGTATAGAGTTGAACATTCCAGACCTAGGACACAAAAGAGACTGAGTATGCAAAACACAGCTCTCTGGGGAACCTGCAAGCCTGCAGCCAGAGAGACATTCCAGTTTTCATCCAGTGTCTATTCGAGATGTGTACCGAGCATTCTTGAAAGTCACCTCCCACTATTCATCTTATTTGGCGTATCAACAATTTTGGCAAAATCATCTGGCCACTGAGGAACAAGTTAATTCTATTTATTAAGACAGGGAGAATTTAAAAGCTTCCATATGGCTCAGAGGTTAAAGCATCTGCCCGGAATGCAGGAGACCCTGGTTCGATTCCTGGGTCGGGAAGATCCCCTGGAGAAGGAAATGGCAACCCACTCCAGTACTCTTGCCTGGAGAATCCCACGGAGGGAGGAGCCTGGAAGGCTACTAGTCCATGGGGTCGCAAAGAGTCAGACACTACTGAGCGACTTGACTCACTCACTCATAGAGTAACTACACGTTAGTATGGAGTGAGAAGTCAGAGCAAGACTATTTCCCCAGGTCAGGGCCACAAACGGCTTATGTATCCGGCACAGGTGGCAGGAAGTGGATTCAATGAATGTCCACGCAACAGATACAAATGATGACAGCCACGAGATCAGGCTATAACCTGTGAGCTGATTTCCCCGACCAGTTGGATTACCTTTCTTTTCAATGGCTTCCACGAGCTTGATAAGAAGCGGTGGAGCAACGTCAGGGGGTGCGAACTGCTCTGCAAGGTCCGGGAGAGTGGAAGCTGCAAACAAAAACGATCCTGCGGTTACGTTTGATTGAGGGTAATCCAATGCAGCCAACAGCAGTGAAAACGACCCCAAAACACGGTCACGGACTGCAATCAGGACAGCAGCAAACTCAGGCCAGGACGAAAGAGAGCGCCTGAGCGGGGACTGTGTTTAGAAGGCTCCTCTCAGGCCACCACCCTCCAGCGCTGCCTCTTCCCACGGGGTGAGCTGCCTGGGGAACACACCTGCTGCTCCTCTCCAGGACACGATCGGAAGGCTCCCCAGAAGCCCAGACCCCCTGCCTCAGGCCCACCCTTCTGGGCGCAGACCTAGCTCCCGCGTGCCCCACTGGCCCGAGGCATGGGCTGGGGCGGGGGGCAGTGGGCTCAGGATGGAATGGAGTCTGGCCGCGCAAGGTTCCAGTGGCACGGGGCCAAGCCAGGTGTGGACCAGCTCTCCACATGTCACCACGCTCTCAGGCAGAACTCGGAACCCAAGAAATCAAAATTCAAATCCAGCTTCCCGGTCATCGTGAAGATATAGCTGTCAACGTAGGAGGATGGAACCGCTTTTATCAAACCGTCTGTTAATGTGATTTTAACTTCCAAATATTCAGATCCAAGTTGCTTAGGCTTCCTTTGTGTTTTGCCCCAGGCTCCACAAATGCTAAGGTGGGTGTACTATCAAATACAAAGCAGGTACAAGTCCCCATGGACCTGCTATTGAAATGCCTTTATTGGCTTACAGATGTTTTGGTCAGTTAATATCTTAACACATGTGATACTGTCACAAACTGTTCTTTCCATGCTTTTATTTACATGTTTTACCAAATGATAACAAAAGAAAAAAAATCTAATTGGGTGACACACATAATGTCCTTCAACATTTGATAAATGTATTTTTCACTCCAAAAAATATATATAAATATAAATACTTTCTCATAAGATACCAGAAGAGGGAGCTAAATATACGTACCTCAAATGTCTCAAAATGTAAAATATAGGTAAATGACAGTCTTTATGAAATACCTAGCTGTGCAGTTTATTTATCAGCAACCCATAAATCACTTTTAGACACTTAAGGTTCATGGCTGTGTATGTCCTCTCACATAGTTTATATAATCTAAGACTAAATATTGACAATTTTGTTTCAATGAGATTTCAGTGGTGTGACTTTCAAAGTCATATATCATGTTAAGCAAATTTCTAATGCAACCCATCTTTCTAATAGTGAGATAGCACAGAAAAACAACAGGCTCACAAGACAACAACCGTCAAGCAAGATTATGTTACACTTGACCTCAGAAAATTAAGTATTGTTTATGAGATTTTGGAAATCCAGAGCCTGTAGTATAAGACTCTTCTATTCCCTGAGACAGTAACGTGATTTTGCCACCTAACTCTATCAGCCATACCAACTACCGAGGATAAAAGGAGAAGAGGTACATTACGGAAGAAAACCCTATAGCAGCACTCTCCAGAAGAACTGGCTGTGATAGTGGAAATGCTCCATTAGCTGTGCTACCCAGCCAAGTGCTCTGAGCACGTGGAATGTAACTCCTGGAACGGAGGAAGAGAATTTTCAATGTCTATTGATTTAAAATGAAATAGCTGTAAGCGACTACTGACCACAGTCCTGAAGAGCACAGTTCCATAGCCTGAACAAGGGCAAGTTTCGTCAAAAGCACATGAACGATTCCGGAGTTGATTTCGTACTACAAAGACCCCACTATAAAGCCAGCCCTGAGCACCCAGCATCGGTACATGGGACTCAACAACGTCTGAACACAGGGCACGTAAGATTTATCACTGAGTTTCCTGGGCCACTTTGTCCTACTACAACAGCACTTGAACCTACTTCGCACTTCATTAAAGCAGGGCAGGCATGCTACTGACTTGCCAGACAGTCACGATGCAGAAAGCTGAGTGGGAACTTCATCTCACCTGTGTTTCCGCCACCAACCTGCGCCTACAGATCACCTGGAGAACTCGTTACGCAGACAGACTGCTGGTACAACTATAAACCCCCAGAATCAGAATACCCAAGAATGAAGCAAGTCATCTGTCTGGGGTTAGTAATAAGTTTTAGGACATGCTATTATGAGAAGCAAATCCATGCAAGTGACCTCTAGCCACTGCCTGAAAAACAATCCAGCAATGACACTGCCCACATCTGTTAAAATATGAGTATACCTGAAAAGTCCTTAAAATAGAAGTATCTTGGGGTGGGCAGGGGAGATTGGGATTAACATATACACACTACTATATATAAAATAGATAATCTAGGGCCTGCTGTATAGCACAGGGAACTCTACTCAGTATTTTGCAGTAACCTATACAGAAGAAAATCTGAAGAAGACTATATATATGTATATATGAAACTGAATTGCTTGCTATGCTGTACACCTGAAATTAACATGATACTGTAAATCAACTATTCTTTAGTAAAAAATGCAAATATCTTGGAAGTTTCTTTTTGACTAGTCTTTTTAATTAAAAGCACTGTAAATAAAAAAAAAAATACTGTAAAAGAGCACAGCATCTCATTTCCTCTGGTAAACTATAAACTACTTCCTTTTGCCTTAGATTGTCAGCTCACAAAAAATATCCTCCCCTACAGATGACTTCTACACTGAGCAAAATGAAATTTCCTATCAGCACATGTAACAGGAGAAAAACACAAAGGTAGAGATCGGATGTAGAGAAATATTATTAATTAGAACTCACTGTAGCATCTCTTAATCTTCTCAAACTTAAAGATCGCAGCATACACCAAAGTGCAAAAAGCTAAAGATTAAACAGTAAATACATGAACCCACATATCTGCACAACATTCATCCAGCTAACATGTCTAGTTCCTCTTTCTCTTCCCTCATAAATTACACAGGCATTTTTTTTAATTAAAAAAAAAAGTTGGCAACCAAAGATGGAATTGCTTAATAAAAGTTTATCTTGTCCCAGAATCTTATCAACATGATCATTTCTGCAAGCAAATATGAAAGTTAAATTAAGTGATAATTAAAGATTTCACCTAACTGTGATTGAAATGTACACCCAACAGTTGTTACATTACTGGGCTGGCAAATACTACATATAAAACTCTTATTTCTTCACTTCAGTTTGAAGGAAGGAAAAAAATAATCTTTCCTAAGTCCTTTCAGTGTTCGGCAAAACATGGTAGTTTGCTTTCCATATCCTGAGATGCAAAGTATCATCTCTTTCACTCATACAAGTGCAACGTGAAGTTTCTAAAAAGCACTGTGATGGCTATCAGGTATCTATAACAATACCTTTCTCAAAGTACACCCCAGAATATCTTAAAAAGAAAAATACTAGATGTATGCAGTAGGAAGTACAGGTACTCCTTGTAACACATTGAGTGAATTTATCACTGCATCTTTTTTTAATATTGAAAAAAGCTTATTACTCAAACGTATAAATCATTACAACTGATTAAAGTTTTGCAATCCTTTAAAAAGTAAATTTTACAAAGACACAACGTTTTTAAAAATAACAGTGCAAGGATTTCCTATTCTGTAGTACAATATCTATGATTCAGTCCATTTCCCTTAAAAATATTTAAACACAGGGGATGTGAAAGCTTTACCCAAAAACTTATGCAGTTCACATTTTCTACTTTTGAGTATTAGGATCAATTAACAGTGAAAGTCTAAAAAGCATTTTAAAGCAAAGTATTAATTATTTCAACAATAAAATCAACTATTTCTTTAGTTTTATTAAATACTCAAGGTCAATATTTACACTTCTGTTAGATCCCATTTTAAAGAATTTCAGCAGGAAATGACAATTGTTAAGAAGTACCAAATTTGGCAAGTTGTTCTTTGAAAAGTCCTTGATAAAGTACATCATACAGGTCAATAAACTAAAACATAATGGAACTCATATATACACACACACAATATAGAGGTCATATATGGTGACCATTAAGATCCCCTGGAGAAGGAAATGGCAATCCACTCCAGTATTCTTGCCTAGAGAATCCCATGGACAGAGAAGCCTAGTAGGTTACAGTCCTCGGGGTCGCAAAGAGTCGGACACGACTGAGTGACTTCACCTTTAAACGAACTCAGCAGTGGCCACAGGACTGGAAAAGGTCAGTTTTCATTCCAATTCTGAAGAAAGGCAATGCCAAAGAATGCTCAAACTACCGCACAATTGCACTCATCTCATATGCTAATAAAGTAATGCTCAAAATTCTCCAAGCCAGGCTTCAGCAAATACTTTGCCAACAAAGGTCTGTCTAGTCAAGGCTATGGTTTTTCCTGTGGTCATGTATGGATGTGAGAGTTGGACTGTGAAGAAGGCTGAGCGCCGAAGAACTGATGCTTTTGAACTGTGGTGTTGGAGAAGACACTTGAGAGTCCCTTGGACTGCAAGGAGATCTAACCAGTCCATTCTGAAGGAGATCAACCCTGGGATTTCTTTGGAAGGAATGATGCTAAAGCTGAAACTCGAGTACTTTGGCCACCTCATGCAAAGAGTTGACTCATTGGAAAAGACTCTGATGCTGGGAGGGATTGGGGGCAGGAGGAGAAGGGGACGACCGAGGATGAGATGGCTGGATGGCATCACGGACTTGATGGGCGTGAGTCTGAGTGAACTCCGGGAGATGTTGATGAACAGGGAGGCCTGGCGTGCTGCGATTCATGGGGTCGCAAAGTCGGACATAATTGAGCGACTGAACTGAACTGACCTGAAAGCCTCATCAAGTTTACATATAAATTCTCATTTGATTTCACCTTACAGACAGATTTGTATACCTGAATGAGGAATGTTTTTGGTTTTTGAATCCTGCTGTAATCAGTGTAAACGTGCGGAGAGCCAAGTCTACTCTTAAAGCTGGGTGAATTTTAGATTCCTCCACTATAAGCCAACACTAGTTTTTCACTTAGCTGAATCACTTTTCATCAAAAGAAATCAGTATTACTTAAAGAGAAAGAAGACAAGAAAGAACAGCAGAAGGCTCTAAAAGTGATGGTGAAGCCAAGATGCATCTTGTTTAAAAAAAAAAAAAAATAGAGCAATCAGCCTTTTACGGGAACACCAATGAACTAGTCATACTGTTTAAGAGGCCACTCATTGGAGAGATTGAGGGCAGGAGAAGGGGGCGACAAAAAGGGGAGATGGTTGGACGGCATCACCGGCTCAATGGACATGAGTTTGAGCAAACTCCAGGAGACAGTGAAGGACAGCGAAGCCTGGGGTGCTGCAGTTCCACGGGATCGCAGAGTCAGATGCCACTGAGCGACTGAACAGCAGCAACAAGCTAATGATCTAGGTGTCCCAGGCTGTAGAAAAGAATTCTCGAGGACACATCAGTCCGTCAGTTTACTCACTCAGTCGTGTCCGACTCTTTGCAGCCCCACGGCCTTCAGCACACTAGGCTTCTCTGTCCATCACCAACTCCCAGCGCTTGCTCAAACTCATCAGATGCTGCATTTTCCACTGGTTCTATTTCCCCCTCTTTGCCCTGGTGACAACCAATCGCATGCAACAGAAGAGAGCCTTCCCTCCCGACGGAGGCCCTTCCCAAATCACTAACATGGACAGGCCTGAACAGTCCTTGGGCGCCAGTGGTGTGTGGGAGACAGTGGCATTCCTCACGTTCAACGGTGCCAACGCCGCTACAAAGTGCAAGATGAAACCAGCACACAGCTGCACCTTTTGGAGGCCTTCTCCATAAAAAAAAAGATATTTTAGAATTAGGGCCTGGCAGGGACGAATGGAAAATTTAAGCTGAAATTCTGGGACTCCAGAAACGGCCCAAGCCAAGTATTTCATTACTGTTGGAAGCCGCTTGGAAGTACATAAAAAGCTGCCACTTACCTTTTAAAATGTAGTACAAACAAACAGAAAAGAAAGTATATGCAAAGTGTGGATCAATATTAAATCAAGATGCTTGCCTATTAACTGTTGCTCAATCAAAACTTTTTTCCACCTGGAACAATCTCTCTCATTCTTTCAAATGAAAAATGGACATTCTGGTAGGCTAAAATATAACAAATTCCAATAAGACTTTTTTTAAATAAACCTTATAAGCACATTCATACTTTATGCTTATAATGGTTAGTACTCTGAATATTTAAACTTCTCAAGTTCTATGGGCAAAGCCATAACAAATGCTGGCTAAGGCAATGCAGAAAAAAGTTAAACAAAACAAACAAACATATCCCACAAAAATAAAATAATCATGAGTTCCTTAACTTTGTAACTGTTTAATGAGCAGTAGAGAAGTTACTAAAAGCACAACTTTAAAGCCAAAGAGACCTGAGTTTTAATCTTGGTTTTTGCCACTTACTGAGTATAATCTTGGGTATGTTAATTTAACTTGAACCTTGTTTCTTCACCTGTAAAATGGGAATAATTTTAAGTGCAGCAAGGATTAATGAATAATATATAAACAAACATGGGTAAGCACAGTGCCTAGAAGGTAGCAAGCACAAGCTATTGAGTAGCTATTATTAATTCTGAATTATCCATTTAATCTTTTTTATTATTATTCATAGATTTTTAAAATACCCAAAAGCAATGGTAAGTTTTAACACCAGAAATTATTAATTAAGACAGAATTCTCAACATTTTTTAAGGTGGCAAACAGGAAACATTTAATTAGAGTAGATATCTGCATTTTGCCTTTCTATATATAAAAAAACACTCAGTATCTTTTCAGAAATCACTAAATTATCACATGATTTTCACTACAGTGCACTTTTTCCCTGTAAGGACTATCTATTTGAGATACTATGCTTCAGTTTTATGAATGTAAAGGAAAGATGTGGTTGGAATGATACTGAACTTGGTGGAAACTAGGATTTTTCTTTTGGAGTAGGAGGAAGAAAAGAAATACGAGCAACTGAAAATGGGAGTAGAAAGTAAATATCAAAGGAAATCTTCAGCCATAACTACACTATTTTTAGGCATAACTAGTTGGAGGGAATTAAAGAGTTGTCAACAGATTTAAACAAGAAGTTTGCAAATCTTTTCAGATCCCCTAATTAGTCTTTAATACCTTTAAGTTTTATCTTCTCCCATTTATCTCTCTGCTCCACAGCTGAAAAAAGGGATCTGAGATCCTCTGCCCATCTAATTTATTTCTAGACGAGACTAGTCCAGGAAACTAACAGCAGGCAAAGACTTTATTAAACATAAGCAGACATTAGTTTCACTTCTGATGGCCTTGGCTGAAGTCTAGGCATTGAGATAATTGAAATGCAAGATTACACTTAATCTTTGACAGGCTAGCCTAATTAATTGTGATTCTTATCACCTAAATTGGAGTCTGATTTAAAGATTACCATTTATAGCACATAGCAAATTAAGATGCTGGGCAAGAGATAAATGGGGAAGAGAAAGAGACTTCTCCTCCCCATGCAGAAAATAATTTGTAGTTGAGTCCCTAGGATCTGGGAGCCTAATGGTTTACAAGAAAAGGTGGGATCCTTTGGTTGGTTGGCTTAGAAAGATTTCATACAAAGTGTGCTGAGAGGCCCCAAAAGGGAAGGAAAGAGAGGAAGAATCGTGTGACTCAAACCCAACAGGCACTTGACCATTTATTGAGTGAATGACTATTATGGAACATCAGTCAGGAATCACACCTCCACACTAAGCGTTTCACAGACAGGCTTTCACTTATTTTTCATAGCAGTTCCTTACCACCCTCAATTTAAAGGCGAGGAGACTGAGAGAAATGAAGTCATTTAATCACAAACCTCCTGAAGAGTGTCCCTGAGTTCAGCTTGGACCTGTTTCTCTCCACCAGGATCTTATTTCTTCTTTTCAAAGACAGAAACCTGTGATAAGTTTCCCCAAATTTTCCACCAAGGCTCCCTAGTTTAAGGGTAACTGTAGCAAGGGATTCACGTGTCACACAGTGGATGCTCCCCCAAGTGGGTAGCTATAGTATTGATACTTTCTGGTGTCTTCAAGTAAAATGACTCTAATAATACCAGTTTTTGCACTCCCCACCAAATTAAAAGACGCTCACTCCTTGGAAGAAAAGTTATGACCAACCTAGATAGTATATTCAAAAGCAGAGAAATTACTTTGCCAACCAAGATCCGTCTAGTCAAGGCTATGGTTTCTCCTGTGGTCAAGTATGGATGTGAGAGTTGGACTGTGAAGAAGGCTGAGCACCGAAGAATTGATGCTTTTGAACTGTGGTGTTGGAGAAGACACTTGAGAGTCCCTTGGACTGCAAGGAGATCCAACCAGTCCATTCTGAAGGAGATCAGCCCTGGGATTTCTTTGGAGGGAATGATGCTCAAGCTGAAACTCCAGTACTTTGGCCACCTCATGAGAAGAGTTGACTCATTGGAAAAGACTCTGATGCTGGGAGGGATTGGGGGCAGGAGGAGAAGGGGACGACCGAGGATGAGATGGCTGAATGGCATCACGGACTTGATGGACGTGAGTCTGAGTGAGCTCCGGGAGATGGTGATGAACAGGGAGGCCTGGCGTGCTGCGATTCATGGGGTCGCAAAGAGTTGGACACGACTGAGCGACTGAACTGAACTGAACCAAATAAACAAAGGATGTTCAAGCTACCACACGATTGCACTCATCTCACACTCTAGCAGAGTAATGCTCAAAATTCTCCAAGACAGGCTTCAACAGTACGTGAACCATGAACTTCCAGATGTTCAAATTGGATTTAGAAAAGGCAGAAGAACCAGAGATCAAACTGCCAACATCTGTTGGATCATTAAAAAAGCAAGAGAGGTCCAGGAAAACATCTACTTCTGATTTTTTGACTATGCCAAAGCCTTTGACTGTGTGGATCACCACAAACTGTGGAAAATTCTGAAAGAGATGGTAATACCAGACCACCTGACCTGCCTTCTGAGAAATCTGTATGCAGGTCAACAAGCAACAGTTAGAACTGGATATGGAACAACAGACTGGTTCCAAATTGGGAAAGGAGTATGTCAAGGCTGTATACTGTCACCCTGTTTATGTAACTTATATGCAAAGTACATCATGTGAAATGCCGGGCTGGATGAAGCACAAGCTGGAATCATGATTGCCGGGAGAAATATCAATAACCTCAGCTATGCAGATGACACCACCCTTATAGCAGAAAGCAAAGAACTGAAGAGCCTCTTGATAAAAGTGAAAGAGGAGAGCAAAAACCTTGGCTTAAAACTCAACATTCAGAAAACTAAGATCATGGCATTCTGTCCCATCACTTCATGGCAAATGGATGGGGAAACAGTGGAAACAGTGAGAGACTTTTTTTGGGCTCCAAAATCACTGCAGATGGTGACTGCAGCCATGAAATTAAAAGACTCTTGATCCTTGGAAGATAAGTTATGACCAACCTAGACAGCAGGTTAAAAAGCAGAGATATTACCACTACACAACAAAGGTCTGTGTAGTCAAAGCTATGGTTTTTCCCGTTGTCATGTATGGATGTGAGAGTTGGAAGTTAAAGAAAGCTGAGCGCCGAAGAATTGATGCTTTTGAACTGTGGTGCTGGAGAAGATTCTTGAGAATCCCTTGGATTGCAAGGAGATCCAACCAGTCAACCAGTCAATCAATCCATAAAGGAATGTTCACTGGAACGACTGATGCTGAAGCTCCAACACTTTGGCCACATGACACAAAGAACTGACTCATTGGACAAGACCCTGATGTTGGGAAAGATCGAAGGAAGAAGGAGAAGGGGACGACAGAGGATGAGATGGTTCGATGGCATCACTGACTCAAAGGACATGAGTTTGAGCAAGCTCCAGGAGTTGGTGATGGATAGGGAGGCCTGGTGTGCTGCAGTCCATGGGGTAGCAAAGAGTTGAACATGACTGAGCGACTGAACTGAACTGACCAAATAAATAAGCCAGTACATTGCCCCTCACTAGAAAATACCCTGAACTTCAGATCCTGATGGTCCTAAAAAGAAAACAATGGGAGCCCCATTAATATGAGGGAGGTGGGGGCTCCAGGTGAGTAATGCTCTCTCTCTCTCAGGGGCAGGGTGGACCACGGAAGCACACCCTTCTCTCCCACTTTCATCTGATAATAGATTTCATGGTCAAGTGCAGAAAAAGTAAGAAATGCTTTATGTAGGCTCTTTCAATTAAACTTGAGAGGCACCAACCTTATAAGAATCGAAGGGTCCTCTTATCAGGAGAGGGCTAAGAGAAACCGAACAGAAAGATACTACTGGGGAAATGAATGAAGCATCTCAGTGGAGGCTGGAACCTTATAACTAACAGGACATTACCCAACCAAGGAGGGCATGCAAAGGGGTCTCCTGCCAAAGAGGCAAAGCTGTCCAGTGAGGCCGCTGTAAGAAAGCCTGGATGGAAATCAGAGAAAAGAACCACTAGATTCACTCCAGTAACTAAAGAGAGCAGGGCTTTTTCTCTGACAATTTTGAATATGCCAGAAAGAACTGAACGGTGAATGTGGATATCCTAGATTTTATTATTAACATTTTACTATATTTAATTACCTATCTTTCCATCTGCCTGTTTTACTTTTTTGGATGAATCTTGAAATAAGTTGCAGAAATCAGTTGCCATGGACTGAACCACACCCCTCCAAATTAATATGTTGAAGCCTTACTCCCAACGTAATATTTGGAGATGCAACCTTTGGGAGGTAATTAAACTGAGATAAAATCATAAGGGTGGGGGCCATCATGATGGGATGAGTGCCCTTGTAAGAAGAGATACCAGAGAGCCCCAATATGTGCTAAAGTCACTCCAGTAATGTCCAACTCTTTGCGACCCCATGGACTGCAGCCCTCCAGGCTCCTCTGTCTGTGGGATTCTCCAGGCAAGAATACTGGAGTGGGTGGCTATTTCCTTCCCCAGGGGATCTTTCTGACCCAGGGATCGAACTCATGTCTCTTAACGTCTCCTGCATTGGCAGCTGGGTTCTTTTTACCACTAGTGCCCCCCAATACGTGAGAACACAAAACAAGCTATTATACACAGTCCAGGAAAGGGCCCCCGCCAGAACTCAACCACACTGGCACCTGGATCTCAGACTTTCAGCCACCCGACCTGAACTGAGAAACTACTTTTTGTTGTTGCTATTTAAGCCAAGTTGCTATGGTATTTTATCATGACAAACTGAGCCACCTAACACATCAACACACTACACCCAAAGAGAGGAAAGAAGCTATAAATCTAGGCGGGGGTGGGAATCAACGCCAAATACCAATTCTATAGGGATTCAGTAAACGTCCTCTGGGTCAGAATGTTCCTCATGGCGGCCATTTGGGGCAGTGCTTCCTGAACTTTAATGTGTATTCATAACCTGATTCAGGAGATCAGGGTGAGGTTCGGGATTCTGCATTTCCAGCAAGCTCCCAATTGATACCCAGCTGCTGGTCCTCAGACCACTCTGAATAGCAAGGATTGGGCCCATCAATCGGAGAGAGAAAATCCAGATCACTGTGGGAGACACACTCTCAACAATTAACCTTCACACACTGGTAACTTGTCGCTTAAACTGCCCTGGGCTTCACAAGCTGATGTTACACCAGATCCCACAGCCCAGTATCCAAATGTGTCAGGCAGGTGATGGGTCTGGCTCTCAATTTTAATTAGATCTGCTATCATACCCAAGTAGGGGCTTTCCTGATGGCTCAGAGGTTAAAGCGTCTGCCTGCAATGCGGGAGACCCGGGTTCAATCCCGGGGTCAGGAAGATCCCCTGGAGAAGGAAATGGCAACCCACTCCAGTATTCTTGCCTGGAGAATCCCAGGGACTGAGGAGCCTGGTGGGCTACAGTCCACAGGGTCGCCAGTTGGACACAACTAAGCGACTTCACTTTCACTTTCTATCATACCCAATTAGATATCAGAAAAGAGAGATGAGCATTTTTCTTCTTTTCCAAGGCTAAGGATCACCAGCAGAATGGAGACCAGGGTGTGATCTTATTTCTGTCGCTCTGTGCCTCTGTGTACCATTGTGTGGGAAGAGATCACTTGAGTCACAATGTGCCCAAGGTCTCACAGAAGTTCAGGCCAAGGGCTAGAACCCAGTCCTGATGCCCACACAAGAGCTTTTCCCTACCCTGCCACATTCAGAGGACTCAGCTTGTTAAACTGCAGGGTGGGTGGGAGGGAGGAAGGTAAGGAAACATTAGAAAAGCTGACCTGACAAGTTACTCCTACTACAACCAGTGGTTTCTATGTACTGAACAATTAGTGTTGGAAACTGCTTAGCACTTGAGGCGCTTCACCTCATTTAGTGTGCAGAACTTTGTGTGGTATTATGATTGTCCCCATTTTACAGAGGAGGAAACTGAGGCCAAGTTCAGCACGTTGGCCATAAAACCACTCCATGAACCTCATTTCCTCCTTACGCAGACACACCGCATATGCCCTTCTGGAGGTTGCGAGCCACGAGAAGTGGGTGGAAAGTCCTTGCAGGAAGCCAATGGTACAGCACGTGCCAACAGGAGGCACGCACAGCTACCCCCTTACTGGCAAGAGGTGTGACTGTTCAGCCTGAGCTTGGACTAGAGGGCCAGCTTCTCACCATCACCTCCGCTTTATCAGGACTGAACCCTCGCCAGTCCACTCAGCCAGGCTAAATATTTTCAGGACAGCATTTATTAAATGTTTTCTCATAGGGCTAAACTAAGCACATTCTTCCCCAAGGATGTAATGGGTTTTATTTAGCTAAATATAGCAGACTAACTTATCACTTTCTGCAAGGTACAGATGGACTTATTTTGGTTAATCATCAGATGGGGAAAAGGCCCTGCAAATAATTTACCAAAATAAAATAAAATAAAATAAAGATTTACATAGTAACTTATATTTCAAAGAGTCCAAAATGAAATATTAATGTGGTATGCCTGCTTAATAAGCATAAGGGAGTTAAAATGCTCATGATCAAAGAGGCAGAGAAAAGGAAAAAGATGATTTGTCCACAGGATTAGAAAGAAAAAGGTGAGAAAGACAAGGGACCTGAAAATAACTGAATAGAAATACCCTGCCAGCTAACAGAGAAAACTAACAGGGAAGAGATAACTTAATCCTGCTTTTTGATTAAATGTGTGTTTTTTTTTAATCACAGAAAACTAAGCAATTGATATATACAATAAAGGATAGCAACTGTGAGATAAAAGCAAACACAACCATTAACAATTGTGTGAGGAATCAAGAATTTTTAAAAAATAGAGTGATACTTTTACTACCTCAGACAAATGTGAGTAATTCTGATGGGTTAATAAATTCTCCATTTTCACAATGTACAACAATCATTTGTGAAATGAACACAAGGCTATTCACCCCTCAGCTAAAGAAGTCCATGGATTTGTTCTGGATATAATTTTCTTTCTAAGGATAACAATTTTAGATGGGTCAGTATTGGCAACAGTTGTATCCTATCATTAAATTCTCAAAAAAGCACAGGGTAATAAATAGTACTATGCTACAGAGACTTAATTGTGCCAGACCAATCTACCATTTTCTTTCCCCCTAAACTGTGACTAAAAAAAACCCCAGAAAAACGAGAAACAAAAAAACCAACTGGGTTGGTCCTACAGATAGAACAGAAGCAAAATATAAAATGAATTAATTACAGAAAGAAATCTGACTACTTCCCAAAAAAGACCAGAAGTGAGCTAAAAAATATAGATTTTCCAGGTATATTTTTAGTAATTGCTTAAAAGTCTGCAAGGACAACATGGCTTTGTCAAATATTATAATACCTATATATAGGTGATCAAAGAAAAGCAGTGAAGTAACAAGCTTAACCCAGATACAGAAGTATTCAATCAGTCATTCTTATCAACATCTTAGATTAACAGAAAATACAATGGTAACAATTTGTAGATATCACCGTGTTTAAGCGTCCCAGTAAAAAGTGAGACTGGTCAGAAAAACGCTGGTCTCCTACAATTGAAAGACCCGTGACGTTGTTATGAAAAAGGACCCAGCCGCCTGTCTTAACCACCAGAACCACCTGCGCTCCACTCGGTCAGCTTTCTGTCTTCAGCTGCAAGGGGAGTGACAGGGCCTGAACCACAGGAACCAGTTGTGTACATTTTGTTCTATTAGATTAGGCCTCAGTAACTTTATGAATTATGAGCTGTCAACTACTTTTTCATCTGCTATAGAATATGCTTCTTAGAAATTGTGGCTATAAATAAGTCAACAGATGTTTTTTGCTGACTTCAACAGGAGCTTTTAAAAGGGGCTAAACCTAAGCGAATTAATCCAAAAGTCTGTAGAAGGTTTCCCCCTGTTGGTCACTTGTTGCATTAGTCTTTTAAAGACTAAAGTCTTTCATTTCAGCCTGTAAAATACTTTCTGGGTATTACTTGAATGTAATCTATTAAAACTGAAAATTAGGGTCCTAAAATACGTTGCCAGACTTTTTTTGACTTCTGTTAAAAAAAAAAAAAAACACTATTAAAATGCCATACCTATGCAAGATTATTACTGTATCATATGAAAAACAACCCAGAAGCCATTGCGTCATAGTAAGGAAAAAAAAAAAAAAAGACAACAGGCAAGGACGATTTCTAGATCTGTCAATAACATATTGCGAACTTTGGGAAAGATATTTAATACCTCTGGGTCTTAACTTCTGTATCAATGAAGTGGTAAGGATTAGGTAAATTCTAAAGTAACTACTAGTCCTTATAATTCCATGATTTGAAGATAAAAGTCAAGGAGATCATATGCCCAATATAAAATACTAAATTGCACTTAATCATAAATTACTGTAAAAATAACTCTATATTCCAGTTAGCCACCATGTTGCTATAAATCCGACAAAAATCACAGGTACTTGGGAGATGGCTGGTGTTGGCCCCAAGCAAAAACTTACTTCAAATAACTGGGTAGGAGGTAAACTGAAGTAAGTAGGAAAATGGCAACATTTAATTGTATTTCATTCTTACACTTTAACCCATCATTTCTAACAGAGGAGGGGAAACTTTTTTGAAAGTTTTTAAGTGAGATATAATCTTTCACTTTTCCAGAATGAATAGTAAATTCAAAAACAACTAAAATCTCTCTCCCATTTCTCTAAGTGGATCTAATGGAAGACTACTAACCACATGTTCTTAAGGGTACTCCACAGCCACTGCTGCTGCAAGTCAGGGAATCTAACACTAACTGGTTTCTATCCAGCAGTCTCCAACCTTTGTGGCACCAGAGGCTGGTTTTGTGGAAGACAATTTTTCCATGGACAGGCGGTGGGGGTATTTAGAATGATTCAAGCGCATTTTAATTCTATTATTATCACATCAGCTCCACCTCAGATCATCAGGCATCAGATTGCAGAGGTTGTGGACCCCTGCTATATACCACGATTTAAGGGAGCAGAGGTGGGGAGGAAAGATCGTGAAATTAAGAGTGAGGGTCAGGCCCAGTGAGGAAGGGAGGGGAGGAGTGAGCAGTCACTGGCTTAGACTGTTCTAGTCATCTAGGTCACTTCCTAGTCATGGTAACAGCCTTGCAAAGTCCATCCGTCTCACTGTGTATGTGGGAAAGACACAGGTTAGATGGCTAGAGCAAGATCAACTGACTGATGTTTGGCAGAGCAGATACTACAAGCCATGTCTGTCTGAATCCAAGGCCCTGCTCATTCTATTTCACCTGTGATTTTCCTCCAGGGAGTTTTCTCCTGTTCACCCTCTTCTGGGGTCTCCCTGGTGGCCCAGCCAGTAACAAATCTGCCTACAGTGCAGGAGACCCAGGTTTGATCCCTGGGTCTGAAAGATCCCCTGGCGAAGGAAATGGCAACCCACTCCAGTATTCTTGCCTGGAAAAATCCCACAGACAGAGGAGCCTGGCAGGCTACAGACCACGGGGTTGCAAAGAGTTGGACATGACTGAGTAACTAAGCGCACATGTGTGCATACACGCACATGCACACGCGCACACGCACACACACACACACACACACACACACACACACACACACACACACCCTCTTCTGAGTTTCTGAATTAAGTTGCTTGTAAACCCAGTTCCTTTCAACATCTTGAGATTTCTGACCAAAGCACACTGGGCTCCAGAAAATGGGAGTCCATGCAAAATCAGCTGGTGATCGATGCTGTGCACTCAGTGAATACAAACGTCAGTGATAAAACAGGTAAAGGGACAGAATTAGATGCTCAGAGGAAACTGCCCTGTTCCCCAAATCCTAGATCTTTCTAAGTTTACCCAGTCCCATCTGGACTTGGGGCTTGCCATTCAGTCATTTGAAAAATGATACATTTTCAAAAATGTGGCAGTAGGAATAATCCCAAATCACACACGATCAGGAAAAAGCCATTCAAGATTGCTTAATAGCTGAGGCTCTCATCACCACGATAGTAATAATAACAATGGGTAACACTTATGATGTGCCAGATACTGTGCTGCTATTTTACTGAAATTATCTGATTATGAGGAATGTCCTATCAGTATTCTCATTTTACACAGAAGAAAACGGAGGCTCAGAGAGGTTGAGAGCTTTGCCCAGGCTCACACAGCTGTACCAGTCAGAGCCAGGACTTAACTGAGAGGGGTTATCAGGTCTGGAGAACCAACCAGCAGTCCCCTGCAAGGGCTCTTCTGTACTGTCACTCCTCCTGAGGACACAGGGCACATGGCTTCTTTAAAGACTGTGCTTTTCTTGTCTACTCGGGACATTGGTACAGTTAAGAGTCAGAACCACAAAGGAAAAAAACAAAAACCCAAAGCTGTCTAGAGTTCTCCCAAGGACAGACCAGGAAAGCAGAGAACAGGTGCTCAGGAATAGCACCCCCTGCCGGCCCATGTCCCTGGTAACCATGTGTTTTGAATTCTATGACATTCTATAGGATGTTGAGCATAGGTGCTCTGTACTTACAAAGGAGAGAAACCCTCTCCAGGCATGGGGACCACCAGTCCTCTCCACTGCTGAAATTCACGGCATGAGATAAGACTATTTCCAAGGTCCTGTCTTTGAGTAAGTGATGATTCATTTTGGAAAAAAAGACACAGATATGCATACATGAAATGGAATCCAACAGAATATGCAAAATAGTCATTGAGTTTATAGAAACTCAAAGAAGAGGCTTTCAGTACATTTAATGTGCTTAGTTTCTCATTCATGTCCGACTCCTTGTGACCCCAGAGACTGTATGTAGCCCACCCAACTCCTCTGTCCACAGAATTCTTCAGGCAAGAATACTGGAGTGAGTTGCCATTTCCTACTCCATGTACCTTGAATGGTGGGGTCCAAATGTAAGCCATGTTGGTTAAAATTTTCTACTAGCCATGTTACCAGCAAAAAGAAACAGGTGAAAGTTTAATCTTCTATTTAGTACTATATATCCAAAATAGTAGTATTTCAACATATGATCGGTATAAAAGTTATCAATGAGCTATTTGACAATTTTAATTTCTCTTTTCATACAGCCACATTTCCATGGCTCAGGGTGACTGTGAAACATGTGGCTGGTGGACCCTGTACTGGGAAGCACAGCCCCTAGAACAGCTTTCGGCTCATCTTCATGTTAATTTGGTAATCTGCAAAAGATGTTAGCTGGGATCAAAACTAAAAAATAGACAAAAAAGAAATATATCCCTTAGATCCCCAAAGACCAAACAAGAGTTCTGAGTTTTCTACTCTTAAGGACAGCTTTCGGCTTGTCTTCGTGTGAATTTGGTAATCTGCAAAAGATGTTAGCTGTGGGATCAAAACTAAAAAATAGACAAAAAAGAAATATATTCCTTAGATCCTCAAAGACCAAACAAGAGTTCTGAGTTTTCTACTCTTCTTTACTCATTATTGTGTATAATGAGTACAACCAGCTTTAACCCTACTGTGAAGGCATTGAGTCCAGGTTGACTGGGAGGCTAGGGCACCTGCAGAGTTCATTATACACTAAGAACCTTTTGGAATATGAGACAGCAGATGCCTGGTGTCCATCACAGTGCCTGGCCTGGGGTCAGGACATGAGGCCAGACCTGTAAGTCGGCTGTTCAGAAATGCCTGTGATTAGTGAAACTGCTTCATCTGGTGGCTCTCCATCTGCTACTGGCTACCCTGAGAATTTGCATTCTGTGTGTCTGGGTGCCTCCTGTTAAAAACAGGTGGCTGACTGCAGCTGACAGAAGCTTCCATTATCTGGGAAAGGCTGCTACAGTCCAGCTATTAAGTCAGAAAACCTGAGGTCTGGTTAGGTTCACATCTTGACAGCGTGAGCTGCAATAACTTCATTTATAAAATTAGGGTTCGTTAACATGTCTGATATTTGCTGCAGGATAAATAAGCAAAACTCAAAACAAAAGGATGGAGGTAGAAATGTCTACCTCCTCTGATGGGCAGAGACAGGCACCGTAGAGAGCATTCCTTCTGATAAGCTGGCCCAGTGTGTTACCCAGCATCTTTATATTCAGTCTCTTAATACACTGACTCTTTTCAGAAGGTATAATTTAATGTATCCATTCTTATAAAACCTTGGAGACTAAGCCCTATGGGTTACAACGGTAAATGCCTTCTGGGCTTCAAACTTCGGCTAAAACATGGGGCTGTGGACAAGGGTGGAGACACTTAGGGGCAGGCTGAACTGTCCGAGGCGGTCTCTTCTGCAGCAGGTGTCCACGCCGCCTGCTTCTAGCCCTAAAACTTGACTTTGTCCCAGTACATGGAACATGATGCTTCAGTTCAGCTCCTGACACGTAAAAAAGTTTCACAGCTCAAATATCTGCTTCCAGTTTGATCCCAGAAGAGAAGCTGTTTCCTTTAGAAAGTCAAGCTGCTATTGCTTTCTCCAAATGTGAAATGTTTCACGGGTGGCAGAGGCTGGAAGAGGCAAGCAGCTCCAATTCAGATGATATGATGAGAAAGAGCTCAAAGGCGCCGAATCAAGATTCCTCATGCAGGAAAGGCAATGAGAAAAGAATATAAGTCTCCAGTGAGTGTGTCCTTCTGAGCCCTCTGGGCTCTTTCTGGCATAAGGTCTACAGGGCTGAAGGCAGTACGAATTTCCGAACTGCCTGAACTTCTAAGCAAAAGCCTGCATGAGCTGGCTCCTTGAAAGGCAGCCGACCCAGAGTTCTTCAAGGCAGCATGGCTTTTGAGGTGTCAATGTGAATGGTATCAGGGTTTGACTCTGCAGGTGAAACCCTCGTTTAATGTGCTTTATGGTGGCGATACCCAGGAAAACTGGCTGAAGAGTATGGTCTGTAAAACTAGGTCCACAACACCTACACTGAAGAGCCAGGAGATTCATTTCAGCTGCAAACTCGTATTTCCAAAAAGGAGCTCAAGATCATGAAGAGAATATAGGTTTGGGGAGATCACTCCTGGAATGTGCCCTAAACTCACTGTACAAGGACACAGAGGATATGATCAGCTGACTGAATGCATTTATAAAGGGGTCCCTGTCACCCCAAAAGTTTAAGAAATCTTGTTCTACGAGGACCATTGGAAGATAAAACTTTGGACAGATTACAATCTATCTGAGGTGCTTAATTAAGAAACCTTAGGTACTTAATGAAAGAGCAATCACTTTAGAATTAGTTTGACCAGGGTTCAAATGACACCTCTGCCTCTCTTTCCCGGGTGGTGTCTCTAGGGCAGGGAACTGGAGTCATGATGATAATCACTGGACCCTGCACTTTGTGAAGTGCCTGATACATAAAAGCCTTTTAATGAATGAATGTTGGACTCCTCTTAAGTTGACTCTTTCTGGATCTCAGTTTTCTTAGACATAAAACTATAAGGAGTGGATTATTTCTAAGATCTTTTCAAGTGCTCTCTGAACAATGGTTGAGAACTGAACTAGCTGTTTGAAAATAACTGAGCAACTGTGTTGTGTATTTCTGTTAACAATATGTTAAAATAACATATTGTTAATGTAACATATCACCAAAATTTTAACAACCATAAGTAATAGATCGTTCCTTACTCAGCACTTGAAGATGGTATATGAATAACTCAGAGATTACTGATGAACAATAAAATGATGTTATGGTGTTAGGAAAAAAAAAAAAAACAACGAAACAAAACTCTAAGTAACACCATATACAGTAAATGTTTGAAAATGTCAATTAATGTGTTCTGCAAAAATTGTCTAACAAAGGAAGGAGAATACTGCTCTGCAAGATGCAAGTAAAAGTATCATAACTTCAGAGTAGTGAAAGCCTCTTTCCCCATCCTACCGACTACCACACTCTATCACTCCCTTTTAGGATCTTCCACAGGTAATAAGCCAAAGGCATTAGGACCAACTTAAAATTAATAAAGGCCAGGCCTGTATTAATGGGTTGGTGGCTCATGGTAAAGTCTGCACTTCAGCAGGCTACCTGGTAGATGAGAGGGGGTGAAACTTGTGGGTAGAGGGACTTTGTGACCCCTCCCGATGAAGACGCAGCTTCCCCTGTCAGTCTATCACATTTCTTTGAGTTATGAGCCCCTATACTTGCTCCTGCAATTCAAAATACTGAGGAGGAGAGAAATGACAGGATGTGGAGGTGAGCGGGGCCTGGCTGGGCCCTGCAGCAACCCCCTCTCTGGGGTTCCCGCCTCAGACTATAGACCGTGCAGTGGCCCACGGCCCCGTGGCACCCACCACAGAAGGGACCAGGGTGCACCCTAAAGCACGCCTGCCTCTCCCCGGTGTGGCCACGCCCTGCGGAGGACAAGTATTAATGTAACCCCGAGCCGGCCGGGTGGAAACACCGGCAAACCAGGGGCCTTGTCCTGAGCACCTCCATCTTCGCCTCCTAAACCCGTGTCCTGCTTAGCAAACGTTTCTTCCTCCATCATCCCGCTCTCTTGCTAACCCTCCTCCCTCAGCCCCGAGACCACTCAGGGCCCCACGGTCTCTCACATCACCCACCCCCTCCACCCACCACCCCCACTCAGAAACCAGTCTCCTAGGAAAGGTCTGATAAACAATCACGCTGAAATGGAAGTTAACAAAGCTTTCTGTGTCATATCAGAGGGACAGGGCTGATTTTATAGGGTCTGTGGCAAAATTCTTCTACAGAAATTCCAAGCATAATCTTCTCTGAAAACATACACCCACTTATATGGTCCTTTAGTACTTTGCTATGAATGAATCATCAGAACATGTCTAATTAAGATCATTAAAATGCTCAGGATCTCGGTGGGTGTGCAAAGCTGAGACTGGATGATCACTGAAGACACCCAATCATCCTCGCTGTTAGTACTTCAGCAACAAACCACTTCACACCACAACAGTAAAAGAAAGAAGGATAACAATAATGCCTTCCATGTCTAGACCCTTTAAAAGATTACAAAATGAGTTCATACGTGTTTGTCTTTGAGATCCTCGAGAGAGAAACTAGATTAAAAAAAAAAGCAGAGGGGAGTGGTCAAGGGGGAGAAAGACCAGGTTAATAAATAAGTTCAGGATGTTATCATTTAAGACCAGAAAAACATCTAGTTGGGGTCATCAAAGTTGTTTTGAAAGATGTGCTATGTGGAATAAATAGATACTATTTTTAAAGGTTTCAGTGTATACGCCCCTATGAGTTCAGTGTCCCACTACTTGCAACCAAATACTTTAGAAAAAAAGTTAAAACCACACCACAGAGGCACTCAGTTACCAAGCCTGCAAAGCCCATGACTTCGTGGTTTTTAAAGATGTTATCTGCATTTTAATGTGAAATGGCTTGCAGACCAAAGTTCCAAGCACCACTCTTGGGAATTTTGCAAAGCATAAATAACACTCCAGCCAACCTAAGAACACTGATGAATGTATATATTATAATCTCTCCATTGCAAGAGTGATAGAAGACCACAGACACCAATGCTAAAAAGCTGCTTCACCCCGGCGGCCAGCATGTTTCTCTGTGACCCTCAATTTCTGAGTTACAAGAAGCAGTACAGGGTGGATGAAGTCAGGCTGGGATCCTAAAAGAATGCTATGAAAGTAGTGAAGCTGAGAATCAAAATGAAGATATATACAATCATTATGAGCAAGCTTAAGCATGTTCTCCAACCCCCATTATCATTATAAAATCACTGACCCATTTCCCCCAAGGAGTGTTTCACAGAACATGGCTTCAAATTAATGCTTGGTCCATTAGGGTCAGGAAGAAGTAGCTAACAAGTGACATTTGTTTAATCCATTGCTGAAGGAGATGGTGAGGCTGAATCAGAGGCAGACCCGGATAAAGATGCTATTTGCATATAGCTTGGTCAAGAATGAATACCTCCAAAGACTCCGGAAAAGCCCTGAATTCACCGTTTGTTCCTGTCCAACACCAGCTTCCCTTTATCAGCAAGAGTGGGCCATTCCCTCCACATCCATGGCATGAAAAAATCTTTATCCAACAAAAATTTCAAGAGCACTATAATGTGAGTACTTTGCAAATCAGGGGCTGAAACCATTTTCTTTCAGTAATTTTAGAAAATTATATGCTGTTAAAATTTCATTCTCCTTATTGAAAAATCTCAGAAGTTAAGCTCTAATGAAATGCTTCTGGAGCCATCCAGCAACACACGTTCCAATCTAGATTGATTTCCCTTGAAGAAATCTTTCCCTGCCAACAAGTATGGTCTCAGAGCAGCATCGTTTCCATTCACAGTGTAAATCGTGACCGGACTCGTGTCAACTAGGGACAAAGGCGAGAGAAGATTTGGAGGCTACCCAGGGGAAAATTTAGGAATAAGATTCCAGATCCTCAGGAAACCCTGATTTAATTTAAGACACTGCTTCATTAAAAAAAAAAAAGACTGTCCTTGTTCCATCTACTTCCCTGTATTATATAAAGTTTTAAGACCGAAAAGAAATATGATTGATTGATTATGGGCATGAACCATAGCTAAGCACTTCCAAGGGTGTCTTCCCTTAAATCACAGTAAAATTGTACAAAGTAAGTTACAGATGGTGACTAACTCAATTACCAGGCTATTCAGACCAGCACCAAGGTAAAGTGAAAGTGAAGTCGCTCAGTCGTATCCGACCCTTTGGGACCCCGTGAACTGTAGCTTACCAAGCTCCTCCGTCCGTGGGATTCTCCAGGCAAGAATACTGGAGTGGGTTGCCATTTCCTTCTCCAGGGGATCTTCCCGACCCAGGGATTGAACCCGGGTCTCCCGCATTGCAGGCAGACGCTTTAACCTCTGAGCCACCAGGGAAGCCCTATGAACTTCAATACGAAACCAGTGTTCAGGAAATGGTGAAAGTGAAAGTGTTAACTGTCGGTCGTGTCCATGGTCTTTAGCTCTCCAGACTCCTCTGTCCATGGAATTCTCTAGACAAGAATACTGGAGTGGGTTGCCATTCCCTTCTCCAGGGCATCTTCTGGACCGAGAGACTGAACCCGGGTCTCCTGCAAGGCAGTCAGATTCTTTACTGTTTGAGGCAATATACCCGTTACCCATTATCCTGTCCTTAGAAAGCCTGACGAAGAGCCACTTTTTTAAAACTGAAGACTTCACTAAAGCAGTCTTTGTAAAGCTACCCTTTTGGACAGAGGTCTCAGATGAAGATACCTTAAGATGATTCTTGCTTTATGAAGCGATTCCAGTATCCCAACACGACATCATTCATTCTCTTTGCACTTTTTTTTTTTCTTTTGATTTGGACTAGATGACCCCTATGGTCCTTTTCCAATCTGAAATTCCACTCAAAATTCTGTTCAGTAAACTTTCCATTTTCCACCCTGGAGAGGACAAGAGGAGGGAACTGACCACACCAAACACAGCAACATCTAAACAGTGTGTGAGTTTAGAGTTGGGATACAGATCACTCTTTTGTCAAGAAAAAATTCTCTCCTGGCCCACTTCCTGTTTGCTGTTGGTGCCAGGAGAAAGGGTGTTCACAGAGCCATCTTCAGAAGTTATGCCCAGGACTGGTGGGTCAACTGCATTAAATCATATCCAAGTGCGCAGGCCCCTATTCACTTGTCACATTTATGACCAAATGGCAAGCGCTTCAAAATCACTCAAGATTCTGGAAAGGTTATACAAATATGAAAACAAACCCCCAAAACGGGATTTGTGGGAAAATAAAAAGAAGACATTTAACAGCTCTTTCTTGGAATGGCTATTGATGGATTTATAGCTCACTGTTCTCATTCCTCTGACTAAATAAACTTTCCACCTGCTCAGTCCGCTGCTGAGAGAATCTGACTCCACCACAGTTAAGTCTGAAGTGTGTGCTTCATTTACCATAAGGAGCTCAGACGAGGCAAATGTGTGCAGCTGGAACTAACTTGTGCCACATTTCGCCCATCCCCCAGCTCGTAAGGATTTCTGCAAACACCTCTGGAATCCCAGCTGTTTTCAGTGAAGAGCTGATGTTGGGAGCATCTTGCCTAATGTACTGAACTATCATCTTATTTAAAATAGGATTCTGAATCTTTTCTTTTTAAAGTAAGCACTAGATTCATTCATTTTCAAGTCAAATAAATGACCCAAAGATAAATTTAAGTTTAACTCTTTTAAAAACAGTCATATTTCACATTGAATGTGCTCCTGAGGCCAGGGGAAATGTTCTTTCCTTTCTGAAAGTTTCTCGCCAAGTACTAACAAACCCAGTTTATTCCCAAGAATATTTGTTTTCTATCTCGCTGAGTCGAGTTTTAAAAGGGCTGGAACCTTTCACAAGACAGAATAATTCCATTTGCTAGTTGGCGCTTTCTCCAAATCCAGCTTGAATCCTATGGGACACACAAATCCTTGTCTGAAATGTAGGATAAGTGTCATGAAACATACTTGGGAACTGGGAAACCACAGCTCAAAGCATAAATACGAAGATATAAATGAAGACTAACTTTGAATTAAAACTGTAACAGGGGCAATACCATCAGGCACTAATTGTTTAGCCAAGGAAATAAGAACATTGAAGGAAAAAGTATGCACATTGTCACTAATTGGAGGAGGAAAAATATCAATACGGATAACAATTAGTACCACTAGGAAGAAGGGACAAGGTAAAGAAATGCACATTTACCCTGAAAGACTGAAACTAGACATATAGTCAATTCTTCCCATCCAAGACTGGGTCAGGTATTATCTATGGAAAACACGCCCAAACTAGAAGCAGCAGAGAAGCGGACGCTCAGGAAGGGAGAACAAAACGAGGTGGATTTTACAGCTCCCGTGCTGTCCAGCAGCTGCCACTGGATGGCAGCGGGGCATCACGTAGGTAAGAAGTGTGAAGATTTAGGATGGATTGTTCAACATCCCCAACATGCTCTGCCCCACAACCCAAGGCTTCAGGAGATAAAAAGTAGCTCCTCTCCATAAAGAGGCTGAGGACCTCCAGCCTAGAATTGCCAACCTCTGTTCTCATCATCAGCAAGTCCTGCAAAAAAATCCTGATTTACTATAGTATAGAATTGGGAAGTGAAGCAAATTTAAACCTCCTAAATAACTTCCAGAATTTTGAAATTCAGAAAACTCTCTCCCTACAGTTTACTATTGAAACATTATCATCTCAAGCCCAGTACAACAAATTGAAACCACATTTTATTCTATTTTTTCTTGTTAACTTGATGGCTTCACCACATTTTTAAATGCTACACATGCCCCTCCTTCTCCCTTGGCATTTGATCCTTTTTTTTTTTTTTTTTGGTGAAATCAGTAATCTCACCAGTGACAAGCTTTGCTTTCAATAAGTCTATCTGCCAACTTAAACAGCATCTCCTAAGGCAACAGAATAATGAAAGACACATGTAGGTACTTGTCCGTCATCAGATACCAACTCAAGTCGGCCTGAAATTGGGCCTGTAATTCTGCTGGTCCTCAGGTTCGGGAAAGTGTGCCAAGAGGGGGCCAGCAAGGCCGAGGTCTTAGTCTAAACAGCACAAGAGAGATGCGAGGGACTGACTTTTTCCATCTCTGCTGGACTTACTGTGGGACAAGGCACAGCTCTTCTCTTCCACAGGAGATGTCAAGGATTGCTCAAACCCTTGGCAAACACCAGGATCTTAAGACACCACATCGTGAATTCTGCCTCATTCTTGCCAGTGAACTTGAGGCAGGGCTTTCGGAGCCCAAATGCATGATTCAGCCGGAATATCTCCCAGGTCAGCCATTCCTTCCACACACAGCCAAGGCTCCACCAATACCCCCCACCCCCAGCAGGGTGGGGGACATGCAGACCTCCAGGTCTGAAGCCCTCCTTGGAGGACATGAGTCCCCTCCAATCTATTTCTCGGTCTCTCTCAGTGGTGTCAATTTTGTGCCTTCCTCAGGATAGAGAAAGACCTGATCTTCAAACCTGCAAAATCTGAAAAATGAAAAGGCTAGAAGTTTTTAAAGAAAGAACAGGAGTTGTTTAGCCCCAAAGGGAGGCCTCCTACTTTCTGCAGCTGGGTCTACCATCCAGAATAGGTGCCTGATGAATCCAGGGCTCCAGGAACCTGTCAATCCACTCACCCCAGCTCTAACCTAGACTGACTTTGATGCACTTCCTGTTATTAGTGAATGGCTCAGGAACATTCAGCCTGCTTAGTTCAAATAAGTAAAAACGTCAAGGACCAGTAAGGCTCAAAAAAAGATATATTCATTATAAAGTTTTTTTTTAAAAACATAGGGTTCATTGAAAAATCAGCTCAGAAACACTGTACACCTTGCATCTGCTGAACCAAAAAACTCTGGGTCATCTCATGCACAGCAGGGCCACCAGAGATGTCCTGGGAAGGTTTTATCAAGAATACATTACACATTATCAAATAGCTATTTTAAAATCAAATCTAGAATTCAGGAATTTTAACTAAGAATCAACTACTTTACAAGAATCTTCCTGGCCAAAAAAAAAAAAAAAACCTCAACCAAACAAACAATACAAACCCTGCTGCTGCTGCTGCTAAGTCGCTTCAGTCATGTCCGACTCTTCGCGACTCCATAGATGGCAGCCCACCAGGCTCCCCCATCCTGGGATTCTCCAGGCAAGAACACTGGAGTGGGTTGCCATTTCTTTCCCCAATGCATGAAAGTGAAAAGTGAAAGTGAAGTCGCTCAGTCATGTCTGACTCCTAGCGACCCCATGGACTGCAGCCTACCAGGCTCCTCCGTCCATGGGATTTTCCAGGCAAGAGTACTGGAGTGGGGTGCCATTGCCTTCTCCATACAAACCCTAAGGCAGCTTAAATGGGATCCTTATCCAAAGGTGACCCATTGTATGCTGAAAGGTTTTGAAGATAAATCTTTAATACCCAAGAGGTGATTACTGTGTCAGGAAATTAATCATTTCCCTCCCTTCCCTAGTGCCTCAGAGCATCCCAAGGCAACAAAGTTGTTGGGAGCACCAAGTTAATTTCAGTATGTGCATAAAAGGTAAAAACACACACTTCAGATCTGAAAGGACCATTTCGGATATGAATTAGGTTTTATTTAGCTCTGTAGTGCTGGTAAGCAGATTTTGAAATTGCGTACCTAACTTCAAGAATCCCAGAATCAATTTGAAATCCCCAGCAGCATTGCTTTCAGATTACTTTTGGGAGCAGAAGGCTGGGGACACACCAGGACTAGCAAAATGAGGCTCTCCCAGTGTGGCTGAATGTTAATACAGGAAGTCTCTGACTTACATATGAACTGTGTTTTCCAAGCTCATTTGCAAGTTGGTTGTACAAAACTTGGAACACATTTTCCCTAGAAACATTACAAAAGGTGGTTAGGTTCCCCAGATTAGACCACCAAAGTCTATTTCACAAGCTATTTTCAGTAACTACATGGGTGATGACTGCAAATTAGTGTATTTCATGGCACCATGGGTAACAGAATTTATAGTAAATAAACACGGAAATCACTTGAACGGATTTCTCTATGTAAGTATTTCGAGACCAACAGGAATAATCCAGACCTCCCTCCCTTTCCCAATGACGTCAGAGGCACAGGCAACGACGGAGCAGGGGGAAACTCAAGGGGTGGGAAGCAAGAGTTAGAAGAGACCTAGCAATGCCAGGAAGCAACATGTGGGTTCTATCCAGCTGAGGACTGTCACTGACACCCCAGACCCTGTGAGAGGCTACCCCCACCCTCCTCCTGCTTGGATGAGCAGAGGAGAGGGCATTGCAACCCCAGCAACCCACATCAGGGAGAAGGGCAGTGATGCAGGAGAGAGGCTCCGTGCAGGGGTGAAAGCGAGCACCGCCTTCCGTTTTCAAGGTTCGCTGTACACACAGCGGGGGTGGCACTTTGCTCATACTCTTTGTTTGCCTGCACTTTTGGAGCTTCCCTGCAGGCAATGAAGATGCTTTATTCATTATGGTGACCCCAGCATCCAGCTCAGCATGGGGCATAAAATAAGTGCATAATAAATGTGAACACAGGTGCCCAGGGAATCACCTCCACATCCCTACGGGAACAACTGAAGGTCACTGGCCTGAGCTGGGTATTCATTTACCCGTCTGAATAATAAATATTATTAACTGGTAAACAAATCCCATCTGAATGTAAACGACTATATTCATTCACTCACGAAATCATCTACCAACTGCTTTCTATGTAAAATGTTCAAATGGTGGCCTGATTGAGAAAATACCTGTGTTAACATTTTTCCCCAGCAGTTTCCATCCAAAGAGTACTTAAAACGCTTGGTAAGTGATGCCTATAAACACCTATTAAAATGCAGCTTTATGGGAGATTAAATCATTATCGAAGTAGCACCGTAACAGAAGCTACTGGGCTAGTATTAGTTCTAGAATGGCCTGTTGGACTAACAGGTCCTTTGGGGAAAAGAAACTGTTTAGCTAAGACCTTCAACTGCCCTATATAGTATTCTTTATAAGTGAGTTTGAACTTAAACAGGTCAATCCTGTATGTTTAAGTACTGGATTCTGTGACAGCACCTCTTAGCGCCCAAGGCAGATCATTTCAGCAACTGAAAAAGCCCAGTACATCTGCTTTGATGGAAACAAACCACAAAAAGACCAAGGTGAGATAAGCACTACACAGACTTGATGGTTGGAAGAGTGGAATTCTAAAAGGTATACAAAGTTGGGTAGCTGGAAAGAGTACAAGTTAAGGAGGGCTGAAGTTTCACATGCACCTAATTCCACTCTTCTGTAATGGTAGGAACCCCACCAACTGGAACAGGAAAATGACTCTGAATTTTAAATAATGAGTAAGCATATATTCCTTTTCCTAAAGGAAGGGACAAAAATAGAAGAGAAAGAAGGTATCATTACTGGTAAATGGGCAGGCCTTTACAGAAGGAAATCGCACAGACTGACTGTAACAATGCATTCCAACTTTCATACATAAAAATGCTCAGGTCTTAAATTCTTCGACAATGCTGACAAAGCTACCTTTTCTTCTCTATCTCAGCTTTTCACAGTATACAGCAGGTATAAGCCTACTCCCGACATAGATTGGAATCTGCTGAAAAACATTCCTTGATTTATTATGGCCTCATTCCAACCGCTCTTCTGCTTGACTTTTGTTTTTAATTGTACCTACTAATTTAAATTCATCAATATGTTGCTTTATAACAGTTTATGTATATTTTTAACACACATATAGGTGTGCTATGTACAAATTAAGTCAAATAACATATGGTTCTTCTCCTAATCTCCCTTGTACCACCTCTTCTGTAGCTGTTAAAGAGTACTTGGTGCCCTAGCCAGGAGGGATGATAAACAGGCTTTGTCAAATTTACTAACCAAATAGATGACGCCAACAAAGGGCATCGAATTATTTGGGAAGTACCTAAGATGAAAATGCTTAACATTTTAAATACAAACACATATGAGCAAAAAATAAACAACAAAGGAGCAGTGAAGGCCTTAATCCTAAATTTATTAGGATATATACCTACATATACATATGTAACACACAATCACTGATAGAACACACTGTAAACTTTAAATATCTGTAGATGTAAAGGGTGTTTAGATACTGAGGAAACACAGAGGGAGGCAGACTTAAGATGGTATAGTCTTAACAAAGAATTGGTACACTGGTGTTTTATATTAAGTAGAAGTATTCCTAATAATTGAATTTATATGTATGTATAAATACATATATAATATTAGGAAAAAATAATTAAAAAGAACATTTTCCCAGTATGCAACCATTTGGGAGTTTTCAAGAAGAAAACAGGACCTTTTTTTTTTGATTATCAAATGTACCTTAAAAGGACATTTGGTGACGCTGGAGAGAGGACGGAGCCCAGGGCTGTGTTCTATGTAGTGTTTGCAATCTGGAAAAAACACATCCTGGCACCAAGGGGCACGAAAAGCCAATGTCACCAACCCCGTCCCATTTTGGCTGGACAGCAAGTGCTGGATTTCAAAGTCTGAAGGGAAGCCCAAACTACGGAGTTAGAAAAATGTTTTCAAAATCAAGCTTCCAACATTTGTCCAATTAAAAATGCACTTACCCACTTAGGATTCCACTAAAATGGAATTCTGACAGTCTCAAAAATACATGTTTAAAAGGGATCCTGAGAACAGATATTTAAGGGATCCTCTCCATAAATATCTGCTGTACTTCAATGATACTGGCTGTGCGAAGTTCAAAGCACAGAATAAAGATTCTCATCAGATAACACATTTTCAAATACCTCCACCCAGAGCACCACTGAAATAATTCTGTTTTGATCACACTCAGTACTTGGGACTGGCAAACCTTTTTTTAGTTTTAGTTCTTTTCTTTAACCAATAGGTGGCAATCTTTATTGCCAAGAATATTCAGGCAAAAGATTCAGTTGGGGAAGATTGTTTTTTTCTCCCTCCTGTCAAGACTCAGAATTTTTTTTTTTTTTAAACAAATGAGCTGTTTGACAAATGATTGGTAATGGCAAAAAAATGAAAGAGTTGTAATTTACTAAGTCACTGTAATTTTGGCTTGGAAGAGAAAAAGACAACCTGGAAATCTCCTCAAAAATAAACACCAAAAACAGGAGATATTTTTCGGGGTTGGGGGTGGGAGGGGTGGAGGTGGGGAGGACCCAGCATGGTTTTGACAGTATTATCTCCAAGTATAGCAAAGAGAAAGTACACAGTATACCCGGATAGCATAATAAAGATTCTGGAACGTCTATCAGTGAAATTGTACAGGTAATGAAGCCATACAAATAGAAAAAGAACACAGGGGTTAACTAGAAAACATCTTCAGAGTACTAGCCCAGTGTTTTTGTGGGAGTTTTTTGATTTTCTTTTGAGGCAACGCATACACAACTCTGGCAAATTCAGTGACCTTTTCATTGAAACTGAGATACTCAAGTTTGCATCTTACAAAGAATTGGTATCACTACCGTTGCTGTCTAACTTATGTAATTCTGCTGTAATTGAATCTCACTTCTTCTTTGGATAGCCTCAAAAGAAGCTAAAAAAGAATTCATTACTATGGAGACAAAACACTTCTTCAAATAATTTTCAACTGTTTAAATCGGCCCCAGATCTTTATTTCCTGCAGTTCAACAACTCGATTCCTTTCATTTCCTTCAGGTCTAAATATATCATTTAAGTCTATGAAATATTTTTATCTGTCTGTGGCAAATGTGTTTTTCATGGTTTTGACTGGCATCAATGAGTATATCTGGCTTTCACCAGATATTTGGTTTTTAATACTCTAAATAGTATTGTGATGACACTGCCTCCCTGAAATCCCTGGCTTGTAGAGTGTCATTACTTCTATTTTACAGATGAGAAAACCAAAGTTAAGGATGTTACTGTCTTTAGGTCACACAGCAAATTAGTTACAGCAATTAGGACTAACGGTTGGCAAAGGGCATTATGCAAAGCCCTGAGATGCCCGGCCGGTGCACAGGGCTCCGTGAAAGCAAGAACAATGAAAAAGGACGCTGAACAAAAGTGTGATGGTTGCTTGGGTGCTCCTGTAACATCAGTAATGAACGCATTCTCTGATGCATCTTTACAAGCCCACAGAGATTAAAACTTAGCCTATGTAAAACTCAACCATCTAAAAATTGAAAAAAAAATTAGAATTCCTCAACTTACCATAACTTGCCACTGTTAAATATATTCATTCACAATGCTATAAATAATGATGAAACATAATAAGAGATGTGCTAACTTACTACAGAAGTTCAAAATTTTCCTCCAGCCCGGAGGCTATTTTGATTAGAAAGCAAGGGATAGTTAACAAGACCCATCACACACCATGTTCTTTTCGGATGCGGCAATGTATTTCTTCCTTTTGAAGATAGCAGCTGAGTCTGAGAATCCATCCAAAGCAGAGAGGCTTAGATGCCTGATTTAATCTGGCAATTAACTGTGAGTCATTTCACCCCTGTTTTGTCCCCTCAATAACAAAAATAATTCCTTGTGCTCGAGGGATGCAGGGAGGTTGATAAAACTGCACACAATGTTGAATTTCTTAAAAACTGTAAAACACCTGGGATGTGTCATACAATGGAATATTACAGAATTCTAGATGATGTTCAGTTAAAGCTATAATTTCTCACCTCTATTCCCACTGATGGTCATGGTAGCTCTGAGACATTCCAAACAAGTACATTTTTCTAAAAACATACACTGTCTTAAGGCTAATCTTAGAAAACAAAGGAAGAAAACTTAAAAGCTGACTAGTCAACTGCTTAGGGAAAAGCAGCATTGATATATTCAGCATGAGCTACAATTACAGTTACAACAAAAAACTCTTCTTTTTACCTGAGAAATTTAACTTACTATTCGATATAAAATGTGCAGTTAGAAGGAAAGTTTTCAGAAGGACCACTAAGTGAGCTTCATGTTCTAATTAAAAGAAATAAATCCTAAAGTCTGTAATTATGACCTGTTTAGGTGAGAAACTTTCAACACATGCTTCCTGCTAATTCTCACTGAGGAACAGACTTTTTCATACATACTTCAGTCTCACATCCATGCAAACGCTCTTCACAACTGTGCACCAGGCCAGTTCTTTTGTTTTTCTACCTAACTAGTATTAAAAAAAAGAAAAAAAAATCAAGGTGAATTATTTCATTGTTAAAAGGTTTTTATGTATAAATAAAAGATCACCAAGACTCAATGGTTAACAGAATCTGGGTTTGCCCCAAATAAATCATACTGCTGCTCATATGCCTCTGTTGAATCCACAGGAATGTAATCTTAGTAAAGATATAATTAACGCAGCTACAGAACACTCCAAATTAATGCTTTAATTTCAACTACATCTGTCTAACCTTCTCATTGTAAGAGACTAGAGTACCTAATGCTTGATTCTAGAAGAGCAGGAAGTAAACAAGAGTAAAGAGAGGAAACTGAAGTTACTTAATTGTCCATGAAACTTAAGGAACCATTTTATGAAGTTTCAATTAAACAGCCTCTTGTCACCCGGGTCCATGTGGTTGTTCAACAGCAGACTCTTCAGAATCTGGATCCCAAAGCTAACTTGCTTCTTCCTCCTGAGCCCCCAAAGTGAACTGAGCGGTTGCTTTATGCTAAAGGCCTGGGCTGGAAGCTTGTCATGATGTAGCTTCTTTTTGGTCACCATATCAGACTATCTCTAAAGCAGAAGAAAGGCGACACAAGGGAATGTATGTGTTTACCGCAGTTGCTTACACTGTCCCATTGAGAGAAAGAACAGAAGTTTTCCAACTCTCAGTCCCGCACCCAAGCAAATACACTTCTTTTAAGTGTGATTTTTGAGCAGATTCACTTTTCTTTTACCTAACTAAAAAAAGAAAAAAAAAAATCAAGTCAAATTATTTCCATTTTAAAAGGTTTTTATGTAGAAATAGAGGATAAGATGGTTGGAAAGCATCACCGACTCGATGGACAAGAGTGTGAGCAAGCTCCGGGAGTTGGTGATGGACAGAGAAGCTTGGCGTGCTGCAGTCCATGGGGTCACAAAGAGTCTCGGACATGAACTGAGCGACTGAACTGAACTGATGTAGAAATAAAAGATCACTGAGGATCAGTGGTTAACAGAATGCTCTCCAGAGAACATTCTGGGAAAGATACAACTATTAATATAAATTCTTAGTGGGGTCCAGGCCTCCTCTCCCCTCCATAATGAACTGTAATCAATGACCTCTGTGGACAATTGGCTACAAATTATGATACTGCCCAGGCTCTAGAGTGAAACGATTTATTTAGCTGCAGCTATGGTAGGACAGAACGCTGTTTCCTTACCCTGCCCTCTTTTAATTCATTGAAACTTCCCTTCAAAAATGTTCTAGGTTACGACCTCCAAGGATGGTTCTTCCCAGAGCTGAATTTTCTCTGAGGAAAATCCTCTCATCTAGTTGGAGTTCGCAAGAGAGGACACTTTTTTTTTAAACAGGAAATAGAACATCAAAACCCTTCAAAGTTTTACATGTCTAGTTAGAGCAGAGGAACAAATCTTCTCTTAAAATGATACCTTAAGAGTTCAGAGGGCCTAGTAGGTTTATAAATCTATCAGAGAAGTGAAAAAAGAACAATTCTTCTGATACCAAGAACAGAAATACAAGTTACTTTCACGTAACACAGAGGCAAAGTGTTCAAAATTGGGCCTTCCTCTTTCTTCGTGGCCTTTTGTAAATATTGCAACAGTGGACCAGTGGGAATTCTGGCAGGAAAAAAAGTCCCATCAGAGACTGGCTTTTTGTTTAAAAAAGAAAAAAGTCTTGCTTATGCAGAAAATTCTTGCTTTTTCCATTATGTGGTGTCTGGGGGAGGGTGGGAAGAGGAAGGCTTCTTTCTATATCTGTAGAGCACTGTAATTTAAAATGAGTCATGTAAAACATAAATGAAAATGCTAACCTCTGAGAACAAGGGTCAGTAAATTTTATTCCCACTTAGATCCAGTATTCTCTGGCAAGCTTGACTAAACTCAAACCAGGGGCTTTCCCTATAGATATTCAGCAACTTACCCAGAAACTGAGGGTTAAGTATGAAAGAAGACAACCTTAAGAAAGAGGCCCTGTGAATCTGAGAAATCCTTGTCTATGGTTGAGCTTTGGGCTAACTGGTCAAGCCCTCATACCTTCCATTTAATGGGAGTGAAGCTTCCCCTATCCCAGCTACGGAGTATACCCTAAGTTCTAAGAGGGGAGGAGTTTTCTGCCTTAAGAGTTAAAATAGATTGCAGTAACGGACACTGGAAAAGCATCTGAGGGCCTGTCTACCCTTGGAAGAACTCTCTGAGCCTCCAAGCTGTGGTTCACTGGAAGTAATGCTTCAAGTAAAAACATTAAATCCATCTGGATGACTTAACAAAACCACCTAGCACCTAGGACTTTTTCTTCGGCTTCTGACACCATGACTGACATGAACTGAAGTTTAGCTGCTGCGTTCCCTGAGGAAGACCCAACCAGAGGCCACATGGGGACATTCAGTCAGCCCCCTGATCCATGTTCTAGCTTCATCTGTTCTCAGAGCTGCTCTCTTTTCCGAGTAACAATTAACCTTTTATTTAAATGACACATTAAAACACACATACTCTTCTAGACTGGTACTGCTATCAAGGAGTTCAACTCCAGATTTAAACATTAATACTGTTCTGATAGCACAACACTTTTACATGAACGGAATGAGGTCACTGTTTTAACTTAAAGATTTCATATTCTTCCCTTTTTACCGCAAGAAAACTGTTAGAGAAGTTGACATTTTCATACAAATTGTCTCAAAAAAGTTTCTGGTTTGACATATGGTTCAAGCACATGATCTTGACAGAGACAAAATATCAGCCAATCAAGCATTTTTAGTATCTGTCTTTAACATTTTTCAATTGAGGGTAACCTGATTATGGAGCAAAGATTACAAAGATGTGAGACTGTTTAAAATGTCTGCCTTTTAGTATTTGCTTTCAGAACCTGTGATTGCTTTAATGACATGACTTCTGGAGAAGTTACTTCTACTAGAGGTTCCTTCCTTGCCCATTTTCCTTTGAGGCTGATACAGGTTGGAAAGCACACATCCTCAGGTCAGAGCCTGCATGCCAAGTCTCAGCCGTCTACCATCTACTACATCAGATGTCTAATGTCATCTACTAGGTTGTTTTTTCTAAGCCACCACCTATAAATAGCACTAAATAAATAAAATTATGGAGATAAAGCACAGAGCAAATGCTCACGCATGCTAGCAAACATATCAATAAAGAATAAACTTGGAACTTTTCATCTCAGAGGTAAAACATTTCATCTGACACATATTTAAGAAAGGAAAGAGGCAGAATTCAGATTCAATGAACTAAAAAGTAAAATTTTTTAAATTGCATATACAACCTTTTTAGCAAATCAAAAATTTATGTAATCATTCAACTTGCTGTTCAGTCACTAAGTCATGTCTAACTCTTTTGCAACCCCACGGACTGTAGCCCATCAGCCTCCTCTATCCGTGGAATTCTGGAGTGGGTTGCCATGCCCTCCTCCAGGGGATCTTCCCGACCCAGGGATCAAACCTGGGTCTCCTGCATTGGCAGGCGGATTCTTTACTACTGAGCCAACGAGGGAGCCCCCATCATTCAACTACTACTACTACTAAGTTGCATCAGCCGTGTCCGACCCTGTGCGACCCCACCAGGCTCCCCCGTCCCTGGGATTCTCCAGGCAAGAACACTGGAGTGGGTTGCCATTTCCTTCTCCAATGCATGAAAGTGAAAAGTGAAAGTGAAGTTGCTCAGTCGTGTCCGACTTCACGACCTCATGGACTGCAGCCCACCAGGCTCCTCCATCCATGGAATTTTCCAGGCAAGAGTACTGGAGTGGGGTGCCATTGCCTTCTCAACTAAATGACCATAAATGAAAGGTCTAGAATAAGGTAACAAAATTATCAGAGCCTATACCACCTCTGTCTAAAACACTGAGTATCACCTCTGTGAGATGGACTTCTGGGAAAAGTAACATCAGTCAGTAGTGGTCTATTCAATGTGTATAAACAAGAGACTTCCCTCCCTTCCTTTTAAGAAGGTTTAATTACTCTATTCACCCCCACCCTCTCCATTTCCCTTTCTTAGGAAATTATACACAAATGTGAGACAACATAACCTGAAGACTATTAACTATATTTACTAGCATATAAAATTTGGAACATTTCAAAATGCAAACTAAACACAACATATGACACAGGCAAAAGATGGTCCTTTAGGGACCCGGAGACTCTGAAGCCAAAGCCTTGTCTGCATTTTAAATTCTTCTAGAAAACGGACTGAGCAGGGGGTTGCCCAAGAGATGAGGAGGACAGTGGTTTTGCATTCTGGAAAAAGATCATTGTGAAACTGACCCTTTCCTTCTCTTCTGGAGTGTATGAAAGGAACCAGCCTCAGAGCTATACTATAACTAACCCCTCCCCCTCAAAAAAAAAATCCCACAAATATCTTCACTCTTAAAGAATATAAATTACTGAAGATATTAAAGAGATGTAGTTACTAGGCTGAACTTCACCCAAAGCAGCTCAGGGGATGAAAACAGTTAACCAGTGACAACTGGTTTATGTGGCCACACTGCCTTCAGATAAGCGGAGGTCTCAGCCCACTGCACAGTCTCCGGAAGCTGGCAAAGCAAACAAGAGCAAACATTTTGTGTGTCTAGCGAGGCTCTTTCTTAATTCAGGTCAAAGTCAGATGACTCTAATCACAGAAGAGCTGGATAGACGTGATCTGACAAGAAACGGAGTTTTAACCTAAACAACTGTACATTTTATGTTCCAGTATGTTTAAACTTCCTCTAAATGTTAAAGCTGACCAAGTTTCTCAAGCTTCCCTTGAGGGAAAGATGAGACCACAAATGACAGTTACAATATAACTGTGCATGCATGCAACTGCAGACAGTGATGGTCAGGAAAGCAGTGAGTGAGAGCTGGCTTTCAATCCTTTCAAGCCTGTTTTAGCGAAACAGCAGATCAGTTATATTTGCATAATCAACCCAACAATGACTTTCCTATATTGCCTTATATACTGCTCTAGCAGATAGATGTTTACATAAACATTGTCTATATAAATGTTATTAAACACATAAATTATATAACTTTATATAATAATGTGTGTAATATATAATCATGTATGTAACATACATACATGATTATATATTAGTTATACCATTTTATAAGTTTATGTTTTGTTTATGTTTTATATACCTATGGATATAGATATATAAAACATTTTGAGAAACGCTAGCCAAGTGAGGGGTGACGCAAAGGTTAATATTTTAACCATTTAATAAGCTGCACAGCTTCCAACTGCCTAGGGAAGGAACTGTCCCTTAAAACTAATCACCTCTTCCCAGTCTGTTCCGATGAGGTTCTTCTGCTGGACCCAAGAGTAACTCGTGCATTTGTTTCATTCTCTTTAGATTTTCTTGGGTCTATTGCCTGAGAATGGAAAAACCTGGTTAACTTTCCGCCCCCCGATATCAGACCACAGCATAGGTCACTGGCAAACCAGGAGATGATGTGCCCTCCTGGCTAGGAGACTGTGGCCAGAAACACAGTAGCGTCACACAGCACAAACAACACTGCCCAAGCGTGCTTCCACTGTATCACACCGTCACTTACAAAGGCTGGGTCAAGACTTCCCTGGTGGTTCAGCGTTCATCTGGTGTCAATGCAGGGGACTCGGGTTCAAGCCCTGGTCTAGGAAGATTCCATATGCTGCGCAGCAGCTAAGCTGGTGAGTGATAACCATTCAGCCCACACTCTGGAGCCCTCAAGCCCCAACTACTGAGCCTGTGTGCTCCAGCTACCGAGGCCCGCACACCGTAAAGCTTATGCTCCGCGACAAGAGAAGCCACCGCAACGAGACCCCACTCACAGCAACTAGAGAAGACCGCACGCAGCAACGAAGACCCCGTACAGCCAGATATACATAAACGAAGGAAGAAAGCTGGGTCAAAAGTCACACGGCTGCGGTCAGACCCTAACTCCTGCATAAGCTATGCGACTATGGGCCATTAACTAAGCTTCAATTTCTTTATTTTTAGAACAGGTAAAACATTAAGGCCAATGTCATGAAACCTAATGAAAAGTAACATATCAATGTAGCAAAATGTTAGAATAGCATCTGACACAAAACAAGTATTTGTTGAACATACAAATATAGGTAGGTAACATATTGAATTTTATATTTCTCTATGTATATATATGTTGATATATATTTCTTTAAATTTTCATACACAGTAAACATTTTCTCCATGTCAGTAACAGTTTTGCCCTTTGTTGTCTAGTTGTCTTTTAAATAAATATGCCTAGGTATTTGGAAAAAATATATCTTACAGTTTTATTCTTCTGTTAATTATTTTTAAGATAATCAAAATGAATTTCTTTTCAATCTATGCTTTTCTAATTATAAAACTTAATGAAACGGCAATTTTGAAGTTCACCCTCCTGACAAGAGAAGTTGAGTGTATCTCGCTGAGTTCTTGATTATCAGAGAATGCCTCTCAATTCCTTCCACATGATATATAAGGAAGCAACACACTGAAGTCTTGTGTCACCCTCAAAACTCCATCCACCACCTTGGCTTTACTGGTACAAAAGAGAAGGAAGCCTGAACTTGGGTTTGTGACAGTTAAGCAGATATTTTGGCAAGATATTTGATAGTATTCTTAAATAAAAAATTTTTAATTGTCAAAACGTATCTAGAGGTGGCCTTTCATTGATCTTATCTGAACAATGTGAATAACACTTTCAAATCAGCACAAAATACACACAGGCTTATTCTTTTTTTTTTTTCATTTGGTATGACTTAGTTCTTTCTCATTTGTCAACACTTAAAATCCCCAGGTTGTATCTTTCCACAATGCATCTACAATCTTCTTTATTTTTATTCTCTCTTTGGACTCTGGAAGAGCTTTGAGTTTCTCCTCCACGACATTAATTTTACTTTCAGTAGTGTTAATTCTATTCTTTATTGCCATCCCCTATGGATTTTAATGCCCTATACAGCATTCTTAATTTCTTTACAATTTTTTCTTAATGGTTTCACTCTCATTTCATCCCATCTAATTCTTTTTAGCTCATTATTATCTAACTGCTTCCTGCTCTCTTTCATTTGGGCCATTGTTTGGTGGTCTGCTCTTCCTTCAAATCTTTGCTATGATCTCTCCTTTCCTTTACAAAGCAATGTTTTTCAGCTATTTTCCCCCTCCTATTTATTGGTCACTATACAGGGAGATATCTGCCTAGCCCTGGTGTTTGCTCTGAGCTACTGCTGATCCACATGGGTGCTGGCTTCAGACCAAGAGCTGGTGGGCAAGTTGAGCTGAATAGTTCCCAGGCCAATTTCCAATGTGATTTTCATCGCAATATAGTTTTGTTGAAAGCAAACCTTCCCCAACTTTTATTGCCAAGGCTTTCTGAAGCTCTAAATGATGGTGGACTCAAACAATACTCAAAAACCCTCAGGAAACACAGCTCTAACTCTACCCGACCTCCAGCACTTGACTTTTATGGAGTAAGATTCTCAGGATGTAACAGTAATACAGCCCCTACCCATCCCACCCCCAGCTCTGCCTGGTTATTTTTTGAGTTATGACCTTCCACTGAATAAAAAGGCACTGTTGGAGGAGATTAGAAAGAGGGAGGGAAGAGCATTCTGGGGACAGCTGCTAGGAGGCTCTTTCTGAATTACAGGCAGAGTCAGCAAGGACATGGCTCTGCCCACCTATTTTTAGGTGTCAAAACTTATTCTGCCCATATTTTTAAACCCAGTTCCGTTTGGTTTACAGTAGACACTTCTCCAGCTAGTTCTAGTTTTTATAACTGTTTAGAATATAAGGGCTTTTCTCTACCTTCTTAGAGACTCCAGCGAGAAGCATGTCAGGACTACCAGGCAGACACCTTTTTAAATCAGAAAACTTTTAATAAGTTTCCTTTTTAATTGAAAAAATTAATAATAATCAAAAATAAAAGCATCCAAGAATTTTTACTGGCACTCATATCCCTAGAGAGACTTTCTCTGTGTAATGTCACAGTGTCCTTTTAAATTAAACACCTAGAAATAAAATTCACCTGAGCCTTTCACTTGCCCTCATCTACCCTCTTGTCATCGGAATTCAGGTAACAAAAACACGATGTTTATGTTATAAACTTGGCAGTGACTAAGATTCCTGAGAAATAAAGTTTGACATTCAAAGGAATTTAGTCGTTTAGCCAAACTCTAAAAATGGCATTTATTGCTAATTTTGACAGAACTCAGGTACAAGACTTCATATTCACGTGATTTCATTTGAGATTTCTTATAATTAGGAATTTTAAGCAGCTGCTATCCACGTGCCAAAACACACAATTTTTATGCTGAATATCCTCAGCTTTGGGCTTTTAAGAAGCAGGTAATAACCAGCCTGTGCTCAATTTTAGCCAAAATGACTCAATTTTGAATCAGAAGTCAGAAAATGTGGAGCTCAGGGGAACATTTGAGGCAGACATTTAACTTCTTCGAAGCTTACCACTTATCAAATGGTACATAGCTTTTAGGTATCTGAGAAAAACTGCACATACACACATGTAACCCCAAACTTGGTTTCAGGTTCATGGCCTTATCCATTATCAGTCTCTTTGTGACTCAACTCTTTCATATTTTTAGCAACATAAGAAAACGCTATGGTAGGTAAAATAAGATAATTTGTGTGACTGTATGAATGTAACAGCCAATTAAACTTAACAGATTAAATACACATAATTACAGACCACCCAAAAAGCAGAATATAGTTGACTTCTTCAGTTACTGGTAACTCCACAAAAGACTGCTTCACGAGACCCACCCAACTGCCTGCTGGAGTGTTCTTGAACCTCCGAATGCTCCTTTTAGGGAGCCCCCCTTTCAAATATTTATACAATCATTTGAGCTTTAGTTTCTTAATCTGGGAAATGGTTATAATAATGCCATATTTGCAGAGTGGCTATAAGGATCAAAGGAAAAATGTCTTTAAAATGCCCAGCAGAATGCTTAGCAAACTATTAAGTCAGCAAATTTTTAGGGTGTATTTTGAAAAAGCCATTTTCAGTATTTAAATAAATACATGGGGAAACATGGGACAATGACTCTAATGTATACTTTGATAACTAAATTCATTACATCTCATTCCTTGGTACCCTGTAGATAATCACTGAGCAATTATTTACCAATAAAATCACATCTTGCTCTAATTTCTTTGAACCTCTCTCCTTTGAAAATGGAAAATTTACTTTTTGATCCTGGAAGAAACATGGCAAGACCTAAGTTAACCATGCTGTAAAATACTCTGAAATAATAAATTAACAATGATACAAGTGTTCAATGACATTTCCATAGTTACGACACAGGAATAGAAAGAAATTTCAAATTATTTACTGATAAAAGAAGCAACATTCTTAAACATTAGGAAAATTTTCAAAAGAATAAAAATAAAATAATTCTTTTATTCAAAAGAATAAAAATAAAAAGAGTGCAGATTCACAATAGATTATGAACAACCTCAGGTCATTTTGAAAACTGCATGTTCCAAAACACAGTAGCCAGTGGGAACCAATGCTGCCTTTCTCTTGCTGTGGCGGTGGTCCCACGTGCTGAGTCTGAGGGCACCATGCCGTTTTCCTTCTTAGGGTAAAGTCTGGGAGATAACACTGACCACCCAGTAGTCCCTTTAGTTTTACAATGCACACTCACCTAACATTTATGCAAGAGTATTATTCTCTTGGGTAGATATTTTAATATGTCTATCTCATAAATTGAAAGAAGTCTAAATAAATCTTTAAAACTTGAATAGGCAAATGTTATAAACATCATCTCCTGCCTTGGAAAATTTAACAAAAAACCCACCAGAAAAATCCCTAGGAGCTCTGATCACATATCACGTCGACAAATTCAGTTATGCCACACAGACACAGGCCAAGGGAGGCATTCCATCAATGTCTTTTAACTCGCTGATGAACTGCAATGTGTAAAATGGGAAGACTCCCAAACCAATTTTGATGCCAGCGATAAAGGTAGAGCATAAATTCTCACACTGGTGAAACAGATCTTAAAATCACACAGTACATAGATCTGAAAAAACTTGGTACCAATTTGGCACTTTCATTAGCAACAATCCCACATCATCCCAAGTATAGACCTGCAATCAGATCTTGTGTGAGGTCACGTGAGCACATCTGCTCAACTGTCCTTGTTTATTTCTCTGAGTTCCTTCCTTATTTTCTCTTCTAGCTTCTGGGTTACACTATTGTTATTATTATTTTTTTTATTTTTTGGCAGGGGTTTCCCTGCTGGCTCAGACGGTAAAGAATCTGCCTCCAATGCAGGAAAGACCCGGATTTGATCCTTGGTTCGGGAAGATTCCCCGGAGAAGGGGATAGCAACCCATTCCAGTATTCTTGCCTGGAGAATTCCATGGACAGAGGAAACTGGCAGGCTACAGTCCATGGGGTTGCAGAGAGTCAGACACGACAGAGCAATTAACATACACACACATACATTTTTTGGCTGCGTCCTTCAGCATGTGGGATCCCAGTTCCCTGACCAAGGACTGAACCTGTGCCCCATGCACAGGAAGTGATGGAGTCTTAACCACTGGAGGACCAGGGAAGTCCTGGTTTGCATTACTGGTGAAACACTACTAGTGAGAACTTACATTTTCTGGGTGTTGGTTGCCCAACAATTCTTATAAACAGGAATGGAGAAACTTTTACTGGTCAAGTGTCACTAAGAGGTTAAAATAAAAATATAGCCAGAACTCAAAAGATACAGCATCTATTTCTTATTTTACAAGTAGAAACCACTGAGATAAATAAGAAGGATTACATAATCTACACAAAGCAAAGCTGAGTGGAATTTTTTATTCAAATGATATATCACAGGGATTTCTATTTCACATATGCCTACATCTTCACCATCTTGTGTATCAGATTTGATCATCAAATTACAAATAGTGTCCTACAATAGAGTGTAACAAACTCACAGTGCTAAATTTAGTATGCATCAGATTGTGACAGGACAGAAGAATCTATAGGTGCTGCATAATACAAGCAGCCAACCAAGAACAGACAAAATAGATGAATGCAAACACCCCCAAGCAAGAAACAGAGTGGAGAAGGTATTCAGGAAAACCACAGCCAAACTCTAGGTGGCACAGAGTCAGTGGGACAAAGTTCTGCACATAAAAATTAAACATAAAGATCTTCTGCTTGCCTGTTCTGTTTTTAACTGCAAAGTGATGTCTTATCAGAACATTTTAAAAATGCATACTGCATGCAATTATCATAGCAGATGCAAATCACAGTCTTTTATATCAATTAGTAACTAGGAATAACACATTTACTATATATTTTATACTTTAGATGCTTTACCATCTGAGCCACCAGGGAAGTCCATATAAAGTATTCTAACATTCCATTAAACTTGACATTTTAGGGAGCTATACCGAGTAATTCAAATAAAGCCAATTTCTAGTTCACTCTGACCTCCTCTATTTAGATTAGTTTCATTGAAAGCTGAAAACACTGTTTTGCTATTGAATGCTATAAATTCAATCAAGACCTCAAAAATTAAATACAATCCATCATATAATTATGCCTCTCATTTCTAGTCAAGATATCAACTTATTTTCTCCCATTTTAGCCTTCAAACCAATTTTATGTCCTTCCTCATGGAAATTTGTTAGCAACAAAAATACACAAATATGCAACAGCCAGCTGTACCGCTAACATCTGTTTTGTTTTACTAAGAAAAACATGGATATGTAAATAGCATCTAATACTTGGTATTCTTATTTGCCAGAGGTACCATATTCTCCCCTTTTGGGAAGCCACTTAGCATATAAGGTGCCATGTGTTGCTGAATTTCAGAATTTTGAATGTTTATTTTCTCAAACTCTGACTTACTGAAAAGTGCTTATTAATCAGAATTCACAATTTTGCCTGTTTTAGACAAAGATGTGTTCACTTAGAAACCAGAAAAGACTGACATCAAAGTTATCAAAGGATCTATTGACAACTAAGCTAAAAAGTTAAAATAGAAACACTTTTAACATACAGCGTTCTCACGACAAAGAAAACTGTATCAGAACATTAACATCAGCTAGGTTGCTAGTAAACAAAACAGGATCACTCCACTTATATAGCTCCTGTTTGAATCAGAAGTGGGAGGGCTTTGCTAGGTTGCACAGATACAGACATTGGGCCCTTTACCCATTTTGGAAAAAAGAACACAGAATGAAACCTGTAGAGCCAGTAGCCTTAATAAAAGCCTCTGAAATATAACTCACTTAAGTAAAATGTAATAATAATTTTCATACTACAGCTGAGATTCTAAATGACACAGGCCGTGGTATCCTGGTAGGAAAGCTTTTCCTCGAATAATGTCTTATCTGTAACCCTGAACTTAGCTGTCACGGAAGCTCCAGGAAAGAGTATCAAGACCTTCTCTTCTAATAACAGACTGGAAGAAGGAGGGAGGAGTTCTAAACTCTCTAGCCGAAGAGGAGAGCGTCCAGCTCATTCCCACCTGGGAGAGAGGAGCTTCCGGCTCCTTCTCACCTGGGGTGGCCTGCAAGTTTCTAACGTGGCTGGGTCAGCTCCAGGTGGAACCTTCCTGCTAAAAAGCAGCAAGGGTGAGAATCCTTTCTCTTCTCGTCAATTTCCTTTTCAAATAACTGTGGATATGGAATTTGTTAATTAGGGTTACTTCCTCCAGGGAAACTAAATAAATAAAATTAACAGGGACAACATCTTAAAATTAGAGGATTCAGTAAGAAGAATAGAAACGTAGGTGCTTCTGAAAGAGAGAATTGTGTTCTAATATGTAACCAAATGCCTGAGTGATATATTCTATCATGAGAGAAGTGGTTAGGCTCACCTGATTTTATCAAAAATGATTATCACATTTTTTTTTCCCCCAGGCCTGCTCTTTAATCAATTACATTGACATCTTTCAGCAGCACTTTTCTCTTCTTACTAAAACACAAAGAGCAAACATAGATATTGGGAATTCCCTGGCAGTCCAGTGGTTAGGACTGGGTGTTTCCACTGCTGGGGCCCACAGTTCAATCTCTGGTCGGGGAACTAAGATCTCCACGCTCCCGCCTGCCCCACCAAAAAACCACTTATATGTTAGTATCTGGGTAAAAATTTCTATTGTTCTGACTTTTTTCTGATTGGTCAGAAGTTAAAGACAGGACATCAAGGCCCTGATCTTCAAAGATCCTATAACCAGGCCTGCTTGCTCCCCAAAGCAGAGTGACTGATGAAAAACGGGGAGTCAACACCAAAGGGAAAAGGTCTCACCCCGTCACTGGGGGTGGCTGAGCACAGTCCTCCTGCGCCACAGCAAAGTCTCACTTAAGCAGGAGAAAAGGTGAGCAAGTTGTGACAGAGCAGATTCTGAACTAAAACAGAATTCATAAGGCAGGGATTCGGGAGGCGAAGCCAACTATTTTCACGGGTCCCATTTCTGTGGTAACAGCAGTACGCTCTACCCCGGGGCCCGGCAGAGGTGTCTAATTTGGGATCAGGTCGCCATCCTCTGTGACCTCTGCAGAGTGTAGCTGATTTATGTGATTTATTACAGCTGGCTTCCCAGACAGGGTACGATAACCGTGAAGGGACACACAAATGCTGAGTGTGAAAAATGGAAAAAGCACGTGCCTGGGGAGACCGTGAAAGCAAACACAAGCTGCAGGCTTTTCTGCTTTTCTGTTTAGAAAGAATTTTGATCAAAGTTTAAAATAAGCCACACCAAATGTGTGCTTTATGTTTTATATGTGGGACCAGCTGGGACCCACTGTCAGAGTCCAAAGTAGGAGCTGGGGGAGGAGTGTGTGGATGGGGGATGGAGGTGGGGATGAACTCAGATTCCTAAGTGATCACTCAGGCTAGAGGATTTCAACATCCTATACAAACTGACGTGGTCACGGAATCTCGCTAGTCTAAATATTCCACATTAGCGTGACTTTAATTAAAGGACTGCAGAAGACTGTCTCGAGAAATAGCCCCAGTGGACGCTATCTGAAAGAAACACATTTTGATTCTCTTGATTCTCTTATCCCTAAATCCTCACTTCCATCAACTCATTTCCTTATGTCAGGGGAAATACGGCAGCGTGGTTGAAGAGGGCTGTGTTTATGGGAATGCCATGTCCCGTGCAAGCAGCCTGATGCAGAGAGGGCGGAAGGATGGCTTTTCAAGAGCTCGCAAGTCCCAACCACTGTGCACACCCATTACCTGCACCAGGCAGGGAAGACCAGAGAGGGTAAAACAGGGTTTGACTGGGTTTGCGGAAATGAAATGTGCTGCTCATAGCTGCGATTTTAGCTTTCACGTAAAGAGGAGATTAAAGACGGGGAGTGAGGGCATAAAATCTGTTCCCGAGGACACTTGCTGATCTTGACACAAGTTCTATTCACTTTGCTTAAGTGGCTGACAGAGCCCACTCTCAGCTCCACAAACTTTCCCGCCAGCAGAACTACCAGTGCTAGGAAATGGGATAAAAAAAATAACAGTTTTAGAGAAAACCAGGCAGTGGTCAAGGCCAAGGCTGCAAGATTCCTCAGATGTGAATGATGCGCATGAAAAATAAACCATGATGTCTAAAAACAGAAATGGGCTGCGACAGACTTGATAGACAAAGCATATGGCTTCCACAGTCACGTGGGCTGTGAATCAGTTAGAGGATGCATTTCAACAGCAAGCATCTGTCCCCCTGCTGAGCACCCGCAGCACTGTTGGGACAGTGGAGAGTGCCCTGCCCTCACGGGGCTTACAGTCTACCTGAGGGAGCAGAAAATAAAGGACACGGCAAGTAAATTCTGTAGTAAGTTAGATGATAAATGCTCTGCCAAAGTGGAGAGGCAGGCTGCCCCGTGAGACTGAGGTGAGCAGAGCCAGTCTCCTTGAGAAGAAAGCTTTAAGCAAAGAGTGGAGAGTAGAGTAGGTCAGCCGAGAGAGTGTCCAAGCAGAGCACAAGGTGGGAAAGCGGCTTGAGGAGGGCTGCAAAGTGCATCAGAGGGCACGCCATCTCTCTCAGGTCCTGACTTCATCTTTCATCCCTGCTTTCTAGCACAATTAGGCACTCAGATCATTTAAACTCCAAGAAACACAAGGTTATCCAGTATACAAACTCAATCTAAACAACAGGCCAGCGATTCCTAAGAAAACTGCACGCAAACCAGATAGGTGGATGGCACATTGTCCCGAGAGGAATTGGGTGCCAGATCTTCAAATAGGTTTGTGACCCTCTTTTCCTCCCCAAAGCGAAACAGGACAGCTTTACTTCTAGGAACACACAAGAAAAGTGGGGAAAGCATGTTGTTATCTAAGGGGAAACTTCTCACACAGATTCTACTTGGGGGCAGAGTTTAAGGACAACTTTCTTTTACAAACAGGGTAGGCAGTGTGGAGTCTTAAAGGCACGTCACAGCAGCCTCCCTTGATTCCAAGCTCGTGGGGGTGGGGGTGCCGTGCCCACCATCCCCAGGACACTCCTTCCACAAAAGAGACCTGCATGTCACAGGGGTAACTCCTCAATAAAATAAAAACAGTCAAACCTGAAAAACAGGCTAAGTCAGGTGAAGGAGTAAAAACAGAAAAAAGGCCAACGAATTCAATTACAGTAAGAAAAGAACCATCCTTTCTCACCTTCACATAATTTGTCCCTGCAAACACTTCAAATAAACACACTCTTAGGCAAACGAAATTAGAGTCCCACAGGTTCCAACACATCTGTCCTTATGACTGTTTTCTCTATCAATCTGACATGCAACTAGCATGAGCTGCTGAATCCTCTTCAGAAGACAAGATTAACATTTCTAGAAAATCTAAGTTAGCTTCCCAACTCCCTACCCAACCTCCCCATATTCCCTTTTCAACCTGTCAATGGCTCCTAATTTCTCATTTATATTCAGGTCTGCTCTTTACTTTGGTGCACATTATGAATCTCTTTCTTATTAAACTCTGCTAAAATTTTTCATTTTACTCTAACTTTCTATTCATTAAAAAAAAAAAGCTGTTAAAAATCTCAATTGTTACCATAGTACATGAGAAAGAAAGCATTAAGGAAAAACTGGCTTTTCTGCATACTATAATCAAATGAAGTTACACCTTACAGCAGATATCAAATGCAATTTTTGCTTAACACTTATTTTTACGAAATTTTTGTCCCTAATCTTGGCAAGGCACCCCTTTCCACATTTTAAATAATCTTTTCTACTCCAACTCAGATATATTTATGATTTTGTAATTTTTCCTACTGTGTGCATGCTCAGTCACTTAGTCGTGTTTGACTCTCTGGGACCCTATGGACTGTAGCCCACCAGGCTCCTCTGTCCACGGAACTCTCCAGGCATGAATACTGGAGTGGGTAGCCATTCTCCTCTCCAAAGGAGCGTCCCAACCCAGAGATCGAACCTGGGTTTCTTGCATTGCAGATTCTTTACCATCTGAGCCACCAGGGAAGTCTCAAACTGCGACAAATGAAAATGAAGTGAAAGTCGCTCAGTTGTGTCCGACTCTTTGTGACTCCATGGACTATAGCCCATAGAATTCTGTCCATGGAATTCTCTAGGCAAGAATACTCCAGTGGGCAGCCATTCCCATCTCCAGGGGATCTTCCTGACCCAGGGATCAAAATGGGATCTTCAGCATTGGAGGCAGTTTCTTTACCATCTGAGCCAACACAAATTGCCAACAACTGATGGATCACAGAAAAAGCAAGGAGTTCCAGAAAACCATATACTTCTGCTATATTGACTACACCAGAGCCTTTAACAGTGTGGATCATAATGAACTGTGGAAAACTCTTAAAGAGATGGGAATACCAAACCACCTTATCTGCCTTCTGAGAAATCTGTATGCACGTCAAGAAGCAACAGTTAGAACTGGACACAGAACAACAGACTGGTTCCAAATCGGTAAAGGAGTATGTCAAATCTGTATACTGTTTAAGAATTTGTCCATTTCTTTCAAGTTGTCCATTTTATTGGCATGTAGTTGCTGATAGGAGTCTCTTATGATCCTTTGTATTTCTGTGTTGTCTGCCGTGATCTCTCCATTTTCATTTCTAATTTTATTGATTTGATTTTTCTCCCTCTGTTTCTTGATGAGTCTGGCTAATGGTTTGTCAATTTTATTTATCTTCTCAAAGAACCAGCTTTTGGCTTTGTTGATTTTTGCTATGGTCTCTTTTGTTTCTTTTGCATTTATTTCTGCCCTAATTTTTAAGATTTCTTTCCTTCTACTAACCCTGGGGTTCTTCATTTCTTCCTTTTCTAGTTGCTTTAGGGATAGAATTAGGTTATTTATTTGACTTCTTCTTGTTTCTTTAGGTATGTCTGTATTGGTATGAACCTTCCCCTTAGCACTGCTTTTACAGTGTCCCACAGGTTTTGAGTTGTTGTGTTTTCACTTTCATTCATTTCTATGCATGTTTTGATTTCTTTTTTTAATTTCCTCTGTGATTTGTTGGTTATTCAGCAGCATGTTGTTCAGCCTCCATATGTTGGAATTTTTAATAGTTTTTCTCCTGTAATTGAGATTTAATCTCATTGCATTGTGGTCAGAAAAGATGCTTGGAATGATTTAAATTTTCTTAAATTTACCAAGGCTATATTTATGGCCCAGGATGTAATCTATCCTGGAGAAGATTCCATGTGTGCTTGAGAAAAAGGTGAAATTCGTTGTTTTGGGGTGAAATGTCCTATAGATATCAATTAGGTCTAACTGGTCTATTGTATCATTTAAAGTTTGTGTTTCCTTGTTAATTTTCTGTTTAGTTGATCTATCCATAGGTGTGAGAGGGGTATTAAAGCCTCCCACTATTATTGTGTTATTGTTAATTTCCCCTTTCATACTTGTTAGCGTTTGTCTTACATATTATGGTGCTCCTATGTTGGGTGCATATATAATTGTTATACCTGGATTGATCCTTTGATCATTATGTAGTGTCCTTCTTTGTCTCTTTTCACAGCCTTTGTTTTAAAGTCTATTTTATCTAATGTGAGTACAACTTTCCAAAACTGAATCAGGAAGAAATAGAAAATCTTAACAGACCCATCACAAGCACGGAAATTGAAACCATAATCAGAAATCTTCCAGCAAACAAAAGCCCAGGTCCAGATGGCTTCACAGTTGAATTCTAGCAAAAATTTAGGTAAGAGCTAACACCTATCCTACTCAAACTCTTCCAGAAAATTGCAGAGGAAGGTAAACTTCCAAACTCATTCTATGAGGCCACCATCACCCTAATACCAAAACCTGACAAAGATGCCACAAAAAAAGAAAACTACAGGCCAATATCACTGATGAACATAGATGCAAAAATCCNAAAAATACAGTTGAATCAGTTCTAATGAGGTGGATGAAACTAGAGCCTATTATACAGATTGAAGTAAGACAGAAAGAAAAACACCAATACAGTATAATAATGCATATATATGGAATTTAGAAAAATGGTAACGATAACCCTGTATGCGAGACAGCAAAAGAGACACAGATGTATAGAACAGTCTTTTGGACTCTGTGGGAGAGGGCGAGGGTGGGATGAAATGGGAGAATGGCATTGAAACATGTATATTATCATATGCAAAACAGATCAACAGTCCAGGTTCAATGCATGATACCGGATGCTCGGGGCTGGTGCACTGGGATGACCCAGAGGGAGGGGATGGGGAGAGAGGTGGGAGGGGGGTTCAGGATGGGGAGCACATGTACACCTGTGGCGGATTCATGTCAATGTATGGCAAAACTAATACAATATTGTAAAGTAATTAGCCTCCAATTAAAATAAATAAATTTATATTAAAAAAAAAAAAGGAAAATACAAATGTTGGCAGAAAAAAAAAAAGCTGTATACTGTCACCCTGTTTCTTTAACTTATATGCAGAGCACATCGTGAGAAATGCTGGGCTGGATGAAACACAAGCTGGAATCAAGACTGCCAGGAAAATTATCAATAACCTCAGACATGCAGATGATACCACCCTTATGGCAGAAAGTGAAGAGGAACTAAAGAACCTCTTGATGAAAGTGAAAGAGGAAAATGAAAAAGCTGGCTTAAAACTCAACATTCAAAAAATTAAGATCATAGCATCCAATCCCATCACTTCAAGGCAAATAGATGCGGCAAACAATGGAAACAGTGACCAACAGTATTTTCTTGGGCTCCAAAATCATTGCAGATGGTGACTGCAGCCATGAAATTAAAAGATGCTTGTTCCTTGGAAGAAAAACTATGACCTAGACATACATATTAAACCTAGAAAACATATTAAAAAGTAGAGACATTACTTTGCCAACAAAGGTGCAGCTATTCAAAGCTATGGTTTTTCCAGTAGAGATGTATGGATGGTGAGAGTTGGACTATAAAGAAAGCTGAGTGCCAAAGAATTGATGTTTCTGAACTGTGGTGTTGGAGAAGACTCTTGAGAGTCCCTTGGACTGCAAGGAGACCAAACCAGTTAATCCTAAAGGAAATCAGTCCTGAATATTCACTGGAAGGACTGATACTGAAGCTGAAGCTCCAGTACTATGGCCACCTGATGCAGAGACCTGATTCATTTGAAAAGACTCTGATACTGGGAAAGATTGAGGGCAGGAGAAGGGGATGACCGAGGATGAGATGATTGGATGGCATCACTGACTAGATGGACGTCAGTTTGAGTAAGCTCTGGGAGTTGGTGATGGACATGGCAGGCCTGGCGTGCTGCAGTCCATGGGGTTGCAAAGAGTCAGACAGGACTAAGCGACTGAATCAAACTGACTTAATCTTTCATATGCTGAGAGAAATTACATATTTTTTTCCTTTTGAATTAGTCTCCATATAAGGAAGTGTCTCTAACTTAAAATATCAAAAGTCAAATGAAGAATATATAGTTGGTAGGAAAAAAGAAACAATTATACACATATCTCCCTCCACCCCCTACCACCCTGCCCCAGCTAAGTGAAACTATGCAAGAAACACAATGGTTGACAAAATTACATGTATATGTGTCAAGCTTTTTTGAGCCATCTAGAAAGAAAAACTATTGTTTTGAACTGTCAAGTTAAATGTATCATTTGGGCATTACTTCTAACAAATGGTATAATGTTTATAAAACAAGTATCCCTGTTGGGTTGGGATGGAAGAGAAAATCTCTTCTCTTCAAGTATCTTTAGTGAGTTCCTTGACTTTAATAAAATATTCCCAATTCTATTTACCCTTGCATTCTGCTTCTTCACTCTTGGTACTTCATTCATTTGAGCTAGAATAAGTCAATGTTAAAGAAGACACAAGAGTACCAGGAGCTTATCCAGAAATAGTCAGTTTTACTTGACAAATAACCACTGCAGTTGAGTCCACCCATTAGAAACACATCTTTCCATACCTTTCTCTGTCTGTGGGCAAAAGATTATACAGGGGGAATAACGCTTGAGATTTACTAGTGAAGAAATGATTTGACAAGGCTGTTAACAGCAAAGCAGCAAAAGGCTTGTCCCTGTGAAACACCTTAAGGACAGCTGTGCTCAGAGCTGAAGTGGGGACCATCTCCCATCAACAATGAGCGGGTTTTCGGGTTTCCCTGGTGGCTCAGTTGTACAGAACCCGGCTGCTAATGCAGGAGACATGAGTTTGATCCCTGATTTGGGAAGATCTCACATGCCTCGGGGCAACTAAGTCCATATGCCTCAACTATTGAGCCTGCATTCTAGAGCCTGGGGAACCACAATTATTAAAGCCCAAGTGCCCTAGAGCCTGTGCTCTGCAACATGAGAAGCCACCACAATGAGAAGCCCAAGCACTGCAACTATAGAGGGTAGCCCCCTTTGGCCACAACTAGGGAAAATGAAGACCCAGTACAGCCAAAAATAAATAAATGAAATTATATATATAAAGAAAAAAAAAAACCATGAGTGGGTTTGGATCAAGGTGGTTTTCACTTGAGAAAAACATTCAGTGGCTTCTTTTTTTCTGATGAACAGATGACATGACCCAGGCAGCGAGAGATTCCCTGTGCATCTATACTAACTACAGGATCGAGTTTCAGCTTAGCCAGTACTCCTGGAGAAGAAACCCAGAGGTAGATACCAGGTTATAAAAACAACGGTTTCATCGCTGCCGAGTTCTGTGGTCATTTTATTACTCTCTCCATTCTCCATGAAGATCATTTTCCATTAAATATACTTACGTTAACCTTACCCTCTACTTTCCCCTAATGATTATTTGGATATACAGTAGCAATTACATGAAGAAGAATGCAATAGGTGTTTGATTCTACGGTGACTCTAATAATCGTGTTCAGAGACATTCACTAAACAGGTTCTCAGATATCATGTCCTATTTTTATAACAACTCTCCATCCCACGAACACAAATTTCTAGCCATGTAATAACTAACCAACTTTTATGCACTGTATGTAAATTCAAGTAAAGCTGCTAAAACAATTTCTGCCCAGAGCATTTTAGCCCAGCCCAACCAATCTGAGACTTTTCCTTTAAAAAAAAAAAAAAAAAAGGAGTCATGAAGCAATCACTCATCAATACTGACCTTGTTGCTCACTGTCTGCTTCAGCTTTTGAAGGACCTGGGGCAACAGGAAGGGGTCGAGGTGGCCGGGGCTTTGGTGTGGGAGGCGAGATCTTTTTCCTTCCAATATATTCTACGTAAGTTCCCGGAAAGTCTCCCCTCTCCCCTGTCGTCTCGTTATAGCCATTTAACCAGCCAATTTCTTCAGGCTTGGCTTCCTGTCCATCACTGAATCCAAGAGCGACTAAGGACCCTTTGTTCACAGTCAATATGTCCCCCAGGTGCAAGTCAATGTCTTCTTCGCGCTCCTTTTTATAGTCGTACAGCGCCCGGTACTGGTAGCCCTCGGCACTCATGGCTGCAGGCCTGAGACCATGCGACGGCTGAGGCTGGCTGCACGCTGCAGTCTACGCTGACGTTTCTCCGGGAAGTGAATTCAGAGTGTGTGCCAAGGCTCCTGATACTCCTCCAGCAGGGGACAAAGCACCAATCTCCAAAGGTTTAGGAGGAGAGGTGACTGGCCATCCGGCCGTCCATCTGTCCTCCATGAAGGGTGTGCCTGAAGCCAAGGCTCTCCTCCTCTGTAGCCACAGTCCCCGCACCAGCTTCCTCTTCAGCGACTCGTCAACACGCCGACTCCAGGCTGACTCCCCCCGCGAGGCCCGATCCTTGCTGACACTCTTGTCACACTGCCCATCTGTCGTTGACTGTGGCACGTCACATGCGAGCTGCACCTAGCAGAGGGAAAGCAAGACTTATGAATGAGCAGCACACTTGGGCCATCTGCGTGAGTCTGGGCTTGCACTGCCATTCAACAAGTACTTAACCAATCTGGCAGACGGACACGGGCCGGCGTACTTGCACTTCACGCGGTATACACAACAAAGAAGACGGAGGCAGGCGGTCCCTGCTTTCTAAGAATGCTCGGCAGGCTGAGAGGGGTGCTGGCACGTGGCAACATCTCTAAGACAAGAAGCGACACAAGAAAGCATGACATGAGGTACGTGTCCTAAGACAGCAGAGACTGAACGCTAGGCAGTTCAAGCAGGGGAGAGCCCACAACTCACTGCAGGCATCTGAAGACAGAACATGCGTCATGAACTTAGGTGAAGCTGTGAGGGGGCATGTGTCGCCTTCGGGGAAGAGCCAGAACAGGCAGTCCAGTATGTGTGAAGCCAAACAGGAGGCATCGGATCCGAGTCAGAAAGATAAGCAGGGGTGGTATGACGCCACGCATGCCTGTGGCGAGTTCATGAGTAATGCTATCTGCAATGGGGAACCAGGAAAGGGCTTGGAGAAAGGGGACGGACAGGACCGGGGTTACACGTGAAGAATTTCAATCTAATCCTGATGCATGAGAGGGGCTGTCATACTGACTGAAGAGGAGAGCCAGGCAAGGCGTTTTGCAGCCATCTGAGCATGAGGGCATGAGGGCATGAACCAAAGTGGCAGGAGAAGGCGTGGAGAGGCGGGAACTGAAAAGGGACAGAGGGGGGGGGGGGGGGGGGGGGGGCATGGGGGGAGGCAGTGCTGAAAAATGGATGCAGAGAGAGAGAAGCACGCAAGACGGGGACACTGCATCCCAATGGGGAGACAGAGAGACCACAGCAAGATGAGGAACAGGACCGCAGAGAAGCCAAGAGGAAGGGCTCTTCCCAGCCTCGAGAGCTGAGCGAAGGTTCAAGGCACTGTCCGACTACTGGGGCTAGAGATCAGCTACTCCATCCACTATTTTAGAACTCATTTCTAGGTGACATCAGATAATCAAGAAATATTGTGTGTCTGTTTAGCAACATATTAGTATGTGGTAATACAAAGAAATAAAAAAGACACAAAAATTTAGTATATAATACTAGAACATAGGTCATAGGTCATTTTGCTGGTACCTTCCAAGCAAAAAAAAAAAAGCAAAGTAGGAAGTATAAACTGTACAGAAAAGTACAAAATAAAAAGGAAAAATGTTCTCTCCTTCCCACTTTCTCCTTTATCCCAAAGGCTATTACTGTTTGACATTAAAAAGCAATAAAAATGATATATTATTTTTTAAAAAAGGGTACCTGACCCTGAGTTCATGAGAAGACTGAAGATACCAGTATCAGGCAAAGGGAAGCCAGGAGGCCTTGGTGGGCTACAAGTGATGCTGAGCATCCAAACCCACATGTGAGTAGCTGAAAACCTGGTCTGTGACTCAGGACAGGGAACACACCTGAAGTTGGGTAATCAGCTGCAAATAAGGCATGGGCAAGCTCAATGGAATGAAGGAACTCAGAAAAAAAAAAATTAAAAGTTTAAAAAAAAAAAAAAACAAAGACAAAACATTGAGGCTCATTGAATGCTGCTGAAATGGGAAAGTCAAGGTCTGGAGACAATGCCATGTCCTGGAAATAAGGGGTAAGAGGGTTCAGGTAGAAAAGGGTGATCTCTAAGACTAAATCCTGCAGAGGCCTCTGGGAGTGTAAAATAGGCAGGGCCAGGTCACCCCAGGGCTGCGTCCATCGCGGACGCATGGCAGAAAAGCAGAGCAAGCCACTCTAGTCTAATGGTATAGAGGATCTGTTGCTGTTCAGTTGCTAAATCGTGTCTGACTTTGCCACCCCGTGGACTTTGCAGCATGCCTTTAAGGAGTTAAGGAATAAAGAGAAAGCAGATAGCTGCTGCAGATCACTCTATGAAGACAGTTCAGTGGAGGAGGAAATGCAAGTTTCTTCTTCTTCTTTTAACCAGTGGAGGCAGAGGGCTTGGAGAGTCAAGAGACTTTCTTAAGAGAGGCGGTAAGCAGCTTGGATTGCCGCTAGAACAACAGAGAACAGCGTGCACTCGGACACACTATGCGCCCCACTTCATTTCTCCAGGTTATCCTGGTCATAAAGAGGAAAAGCAAACTCAAGGTTTCAGTTAAGCTGGCTGAACAATAAAGCAATAAAAACAATAGCCTCACAATGTCGGTGTGCTATGTCAAAGACAGCTTTTGTAAGTTTTCAAGAGTAGAACGCCTTAGAAGTTTAATATTATAGGCACTCTGCGGTGCAGGCATCTTAAGAAGCAAAATCTAATCACAGATTAATTGTTATGCTGGCATTCAGAAGTGTAAAGCATTCAACTTTACATGGCTAAAGCCTCTTAGCTGTAATACAATAACACTCTTAGGAGAGTTACATATTAAAAGAAGCAAAAACAAACACTGGAGATCTTTGTGTAGCAAGAATATTAATTTGGGGTAGTATTCTACTTTGCATTTCAGTCGGCAGAGGAAAAAAAAAATTAAAGCAGGCAGCAGAGCATATGAGAAAAATAAACTATGTTATGTTTGAAGACAGCCTCTCCTTTTGCCAGATCCAGAATCAGATTAAATATTCACTGCATAAATTCACACGAAAATGTAGAACTAGCAAATCCCATTTTTAGTACTAATGCACTCTGTTACAAATGAGACACAGAACTCTAAAGAACATGGAAATTTACATATCCCTAAATGCCTGGAAACCAGGCAATATGCCTAAGAATAATTTAATTCCTCCAAATTTGCCTTGAAATTTTTGTTAGCTTTTCCTGGCAATTTATGTCTTTTGGGGGGGAGGAAAATCCTCAACTAGTAGGCTGGGTAGATCTTTCCGCCAGCTGCTGCCTATGGCTTCCTGTTTTAACAACCCAGAAGGCCAGTTTGGTGAGATTCTTAACAGAATGAGCAGTATAATGATCCCTCTCTCTCTTCTTCCCTTTCCCCTGCAATTCCTCCTCTCCCCTCTAAAAAGCCTCAGCAAATCGCCAAGCCTTGCTCATGACATATCTCTGCAGCTATGCATGTCCTGCAGCAGGGGACACTGTAGTACTCTAGGTCTGCTCAAGGTTTTATAAACCTAAAAACTATGTTAACACTGGCCTGAAGCTAAATCCCTGCAAAGAGATAAAGAACCCTGAGGAACCCTAAGACTCTAGCAACTACTAGAGCAGCAGTAGCAATCCTCACTTTAGATGCCAGAGACTTGTCTCTACAAAGCCCCCCATCCTCACCATTTGTAAGAACTACCTTACTTTGTGTGTAAGAATCTTGTGCAGAATTCTGGGCCCTCAACCGAAAAAAAAAAAAAAAAAATTCCCCAGATCTTCTATGACTCTAGGGATGCAAGTAACACACACTACTCTTATCTTCTGGGACTCCACCATCAAGGCCAGAAAGACCAATCAAAACAATCCAAGGTCAGCCATGATTCAGTGGCAATTAAATGAGTGGAGAGCAATTAAGAGGGAGAGCTGCCTAGCCATCTGGGCGGCAGGTGAAGAGCATCCTATGGAGAGGTACAGAGAGGCCTTGGCTAGAGGGAGGAAGCACGTGGCTTCTCTGCTGCACACCTTACACTTTCTCCTGATGGCCATGCCCATTTAAACGATGTCATTGTCATCATGAAAGTGAAAGGGAAGTCGCTCAGTCTTGTCCGACTCTTTGCGACCCCATGGACTGCAGCCTTCCAGGCTCCTCTGTCCATGGGATTTTCCAGGCAACAGTACTGGAGTGGATTGCCATCTCATTGTCATCACGGTCATCATCTAATACTGGGAGATACAGATGTATTAACCCATTCAACCATCACCATCAAATATTTATTGGGAGCTAGACTGTGTGGATCACAATAAACTGTAGAAAATTCTGCAAGAAATGGGAATACCAGACCACCTGACCTGCCTCTTGAGAAACCTATATGCAGGTCAGGAAGCAACAGTTAGAACTGGAGTGAGTGAACTCCGCGAGTTGGTGATGGACAGGGAGGCCTGGTGTGCTGTGATTCATGCGGTTGCAAACAGTCGGACACGACTGAGCGACTGAACTGACTGACTGATATGTGTATTAACATGGGTCAGTAACCATGAGGTGGGTCCTGCCAACATTCTCACTTTACGCTAGAGGAAATGAGGTGCAGAGAGTTTGTGTCTTGGCTGTGATATCTTGGCCATGACAATGCTCAGCAAGTGATAGGTAAAACTCGAGTTCAGATCCAGGCAGTCTGGCTCCAGAGTCATCACTTTTAACATTCTGAAACCTACTGCTCAAACTCAGTTTCCCTGGATGCCCATGGATGGCCAGATACGTCAATAAGGTCATCCACGTAGACTCCCTGCCTGCATACTCAGACCTCTCAAACTCATCTTGATGGTCTGCGTTTTACTCTCGGTGACAGTGGCCTTACTGGCAGTATCTGTGGCTCTTTCACAAAAAAAACACCTGCACATAGAGAAGCCTTTATAACTCAGCAGGAGTGCCCTCAAGTCTGAGACTCAGCATCCTGGATCATGCAGATTTTCTTCCAAAGAGACTTCACTGAGATGCATCCTTGCCAAACAAGTCCATAAAGGGGTGAATCAAATATTGGGCACCTAACTTCTAGAACGGAGAAGATAATGGTAAGGCTGCCCTCTTCTGGAATCCTGTCCATTTCTGCTCTACAAGCTTCAGCTTCTGTCACCTAAATGCTTCCTGCTGCTACCCCAGTCCTGTCACTGCACAACTTCTGACAACTCAGTCCCTGCTGGGTGGTGGGGGAGAGAGATGTAAATCATCCTCCACAGTCACTGGGGAGATCATGTTTAGAGGACTGGCAAGCTCTCTTTCTCTCACGTTCAGGTTTGCCCCAGCATAGCAGAAATCTCTGCAACCTCGGACACTGAAGTGCCTAGATTACTAGCCTGTGGTCAGTGTGGAGCCCAAACTATACGTTCCCCAGATTCACAAGCTTGTGTCTTTAACCTCTTTGGCTACATGCACCTGTCCATTGAACTATTTCCACGCAGTTCCAATGGAATTATTTCCATAGTTTAGGTTTTTATATGCAGATAATATCCACCACGGGGCTTGCCTTGCAGCTCAGATGGTAAAGAATCCGCCTGCAGTGCAGGAGATGCAGGTTCGATCCCTGAGTTGGGAAGATCACCTAGAGAAGGAAAGGGCAACTGACTCCAGTATTCTTGTCTGGTAAATTCCATGGACAGAGAAGCCTGACAGGCTACAGTCGATGGGGTCGCAAAAAGAGTCAGACATGACTTAGCGATTAAACAACAGTATCCACCATTCGTAATTAATGTTTTCAAATAACGGAGGCAGCTTTATGACATAGGCTCTAAGCCAGTGCATAACCTGAGTTACTGTAACAAAAGCTATAAAGAAAACCTAGGAACAAATAACAAATTAACTTTACTCTTATTAGAACATCATATGAAACAGTTCAAAAGTTCCTTCACAGGAATAATTTGCTCCTATGTTTCAAGCCTTTTACAGACTGCCTGCAATGAAGGCAGATTTTCTCTCTGCTAAAATACTGACCAATTCTCACTCTGTTCCTCAGAATAAAGTTGTTTCTGATGCCCCACAAGAAGCTATCCATGACCTCTTAATGTACAACTGCTTCAAAGTAAATTTTCAATTTAACCCTCTAACCCACAGGCATTTGGGCAAAGAACCAAACACAACTCTTTGAAAAGTCCTCTGACTTTGTTGACTTACTCATTCCCATTTACAAAGGACAGAGGTTTAGCGATCTTGGTGGGGAGGCAGGAATAAAGAATATTTTCAAATCACTTAAAATAAACCAAGAATATATCCTGATAGTGTGATTCTACCTTGCCATGAAATCAGCTGTTTGGTCCTGGTTCTCAGCTGCAAAGCTACAGATCAATTCTTGGGCCCCCAGCCCTACAATTCATCCTTTCATCTTCAGTAGGGCAAGCTCCCTACCTAAACTCACATCACTTTTTTAAAAAACAGAAAACAGAACTCATCATCTAATCATCATCTAAAAATCTTTTCCCCTTTCAAATATGGTGTCCTGGAAATCATGAAAATCAAATTTTCCTATTAAACATAATGAATTTCAACCTAAAGTGCTGGGCTCAGGGAAAAATTTTATGGGGTGAGAATTTCATCTCAATTAAAATAAAATGAGGGGCTGGGATGAAGCCCCAAATCAGCGACATCAAGTATCTCCGTTCATTTTTCAAACCAAACAGAATAAGCGCCAGGCTGCCATGCTCTGGGGGAGCTGGGCATCTGAGCCACGCCTCCTGCCCGCAGGCCCTCTGGGGGCTGGGTATGTGGGGACAGGACAAGCCCTGGACAAACAACAAGGACATGGGGCTCTCCAGAAACCAAAGCGATGGGATGGCGCCAGCACTGCCGGAGGCGCAGAAACAGCCCCAGCTGCACGCATTTCTCAGGCTCAGTGGTCATCACAGGGAGGCTGCGGCTTCCAGAGCCTGAGAAACACATCCTAGAACCCAGAAAAGGCCCTGGGGTGGATCATTCCAGTTCTCTCCATCACCCGGGGGCAAGGAAGCCGTGAGAGGAGGCCGCCCTGGAATGGCAGGGCGGAAGAAGACACTGTAGCGGCTCTCCTCTTGCGAAAATAGGATGTTACTGTGGAAAATTCTCAGCAAGCAGGTGAGTGTAAGCACTGGACTTCACACTCGAAGATGCTTGTCCCCATTGGATCCTAGATTTTCCAACTTGACCAAGTCTCTTAAACCTCTCTGTGCCACTGTTTATTATGAAGATGAAAGGAAATTATTTATACAGAGACTGAACTCTGGTTTTGATAATCAGAGCTTAATATAATTAACACCGACACAGTGCTTACTAGGGGCCAGGCACTGTCCTTCTAGTTTTGTATACATCAACTCATTTAATCCTTGCATTCTGGGTACAGTTTATCATCTCCATTTTACAGATAGGAGAATCAGCACAGAGAAGTTAAATAATGTGCCTCAGGTCAGACAGCTAGTAAATCACAGCTGTAGCAGCAGTTCTGTATATCCTATCATTATTATTAGCACTGATTGCCACTTATACAATTCCTATTTAAAACTGGAATCATTTGCCAAGAATTTTTCTTTGGCACTGCTTCTAAACTCTGCAAACTGTACAGAAAGATTCCTGAAGCTAGCCAAAATAAAACTCTGTTTCTTTAACTCCTTTTCAGAGTAAATAGATAGACAGATAAGGGTTGCTTGTGGACTTTATCCATCTAGTCCTGGGGCAGAGGGTGGCTCTATAGAGGTCAGGGCTGAGGAGGCCTGGGAGGGGCCAGGGCTGTGTGAGAGGGTGGAAAGAGGCAGGGGGTGGAGTTAGGGGACAAAACTCTGCTCCAGGAAGCTGTGGTGGCTGCTTCCTAACTGCCTTCAAAGGAAAACAGGTGATCCTCCCCCCTCCCGCCACACACACACAATTCTCCAGGGACTGAAAGCAGTGGCTGCTCCCGTTACAGCCCGAGCTCCTAAGGCTGAGCTCAGGGCTGGACTACTAAAGTCCAGTGAGGGAGAGGGGTCCAGCCTGGCACCTCCCTTTCTTCACTCTCTCCTCCCTTCTGCCAGACTCCTATCTATGACTACAATACTCTCTGGGGTGATTATTAACATGAACACCATTTTGACTACAGGTGCAGGGGGTGGGGGGCAGTGGGGGTGGGGAGCACATATGTATAGATATACTTCAAAAATAATGCTGGGAGGATAAAATCTCCAAGCTGTTTTTATACTAGGATTTTTTTTTTTTTTAAGCAAAAGGTATATTACACTCACTCTATCCTTTCAAATAAATACACAAAAACCCTAACATCACCCAAACAGACATGGTTAGCAGTAATTACAGTCTATTTTCAGCTGCTTTCGCATCATGTATGTGAAATGGCCTTTAACTGCCACTTTCTTAAGCAAGTAATTCCAATAAGAGCGTTGGTAGAATCATGGCAGGTAATCACATTAGGGTGTAGGTGGAGGAGACTGGGATACAGAGGGGTGGGCGGAAAAAGGAACAGGATGAATATTTCAAAAATGAATTACAGGCTAAGTTTTTTATTAAAAGCCATCATATAATTGATATTATGCCTTGCCTTCTAAGGTGATAACCCCTTCCTTCCATTGATAAGTAAGGGCTTCTGAGGGCTTCACTAGGACATTCTATCCTCTTGCCTTCACTGGCAAATTCCTGTGTCCTCCAAAATACAGAAGAGCTGTGGGGAGCCCATCTAAATGTATAATATACTAAAAAAAGGCACTTCCCCTTTTCTTCTGCTTTGTGTATGCCTCAGTTGTGGGAGAATTAAAAGCAAAACACCAAATGCAAACATGATCTTAGCTTTCAATATTCTACCTGACCATGAAATCTTTTTTTTAAAAAATCTGCTCATTGACCATCTCTTTATTCACTAAAATTGACTTTGCATATGACAAAATGCAAACACAATGCGAGCTGAACTAGAATTGTTCCTGTTTTAATGAGCAAGTGGACAACCTTTCAGATTAGATGTCTTTTTAGAATACTCCCTTAAAATACCTAAGAAAGATTTTGACCAACATACTAGCCTAAGAATTATATGGCATTCATGAAATTTTACTTAAAGATATGAACAAAACTTTTAACAACACAAAATTTGAGTAAGTGGAGCAGGCTTGCATGAAAATACAAAACCCTCTATAACCAGCCAAGGTACACTTAACATTTCCAGCAGATAAATTTGCACTACCACCATCACTGTCAATAAGCAAAATACATAACATATCACCTATGACTTAGTGTACCACTTCTATTTCCCAAATCAACTTAATACTTTAGGGGTTTACCGTTCTTAATAAATTTAAAAACACAGCTACAGAAAGACAATACAATTAATCAATGGAAAATGAAATGCTTTTTTCCTGTCGGCTCTCAGCATCAGAGGTGTAAAGACACAGTGATACCATCATTTTACAAAAGGAGATAAAACAGCAGATAGTAATGTGTACAATGCAAATATCTGTTATGCAACTGACAACAACAGGTCCCAGATCAAGATGAAAGTTAAAAAGCTACATCCTAACCCATTTTGAAAGTCAGTATCAGATATACAAAACTTTCTTCCAATCACAAAAATTTATATACTTCTATGGAAAAAAAAAGTACAACTCTCTAGTTGCAATTGGCATATAAAAGCTAAAGAGACCAGTAGTTGACATAACCTAGCATTTCTGCAAGGCAGAGAGCCTCCTCCACAGGCCTTTCCAGTTTAAACCTGATCCTCAACCAAACATATCTTTCCAAATTGAAGAGGGATTCCCCCCCCCCAAAAAATAATAATAATAATAATAATAACTCTGGGTATTTTCTCTGGAATGACCAAAACACTTGCTTCCCAAAGCTTAAGTAACTCTTGTTCTAAGAAAACTATCATCTACTGCTTTTATAAAACTATTTATTTCAAGACAGTGTACTCTATCAAGAAATTATGGCTAGGAGTGCTTTTTTTTTTTCCCCTCTCTTTCAATGATTTGTGTGTTTCAACGATTTCAATGTTTGTGGCCTTCTGTGCAAAGTCACCAAATTCCTGATGATGACTGATACACCTGTCTTCCCACTCTGGCCTTTTCTAGCTGATACCTACCTATTCTGACCTTTTCTAACTAACACCTAACCATCTTTAAAGTAGCCAAAACGCAATACAAGCTAATGGAAAAAAGGGGGGGGGGGAAAAAAAACCCACTTCACATAATGCCTGGGTCACTTACATTGTGAATGTCCCGCCTAACAACTAAAACTTCAGCCCCATCAAACTGAAATGACAATCTAATGCTGCGTTCAAAACCCGGAACTGTTTTATCCATTCGTACTTCGCACAGACTGACAAAGAGGAAAGAACTGGAGAAGGGGCAAAAAAAGGCCGGAAAAACCCCTATCGCTTCGAAAGTCATCAAACCCCCAAACCCAGTAAACTCACTTATATACCAGCAGTGCTGCAGCTACACCAGAGATTAACGGTAAACGTGACAGCTTTCTGATATTAAACTACGTCCAGAGAAGCAGAATTTCCCCAAATTCAGTTCACACACATTCTGCATTCAACATGTAACAGCCATTTCGCTCACACCCTTTCATTACACGATCGAATCTGGTTACCAAAGTACATTTCTGCACTCAAGCGGTTGGCCTGAGCTTTCCTGTTCTCTTTGTCTTGTGATCTGCCGGGCAGTTTCTGCCCTTGGGAAGTGAGCGTGAGAGCTGTGGATTCCAGACAATTCCGCACGATCTTTCAGCTCGGGCTTGCACGCTCTCTCGCTCCCTCTAGCCAGCTCCATATTGCGGGGCCAGTCCCTCCGGTCTCGCCCCACGTTACAAAAAGCTAGATTTCTGGGCTATCCGAAGACCCGATTAAATCTGCCTCCAACAACCTGCCACAGGCCCGGCCGGCACCACACGCCGAGCTAGGGCCCCGGCGACCGGCCGCCCCGAGGCACACTTCCCCCACCCCGGAAGAGGAGGGAGGCAAACTTCGAAGGGCGGGGGCGGCGGGCGAGCTCCTGGGACCCCCGCCCGCCCCGGGCAGCGACCCGGGTGCAGACGGAGAGCGCGGGGGAAAGCAGAGATCCGGCCCGCTAAGGCGAAGGCGGCGGTCAGGGCGCTCTCCTTCGCTGAAGGGCTCCGGAAAACTGCAGCCGGGCGACTGGGGGAACACTCAGGCAAGTGTACGGTGACGGAGAGGTGGCGGAAGCCCGAGTTCGCCTGCAACTCCGGGGAAGAATGCTCCCGGCGGCGCGCACACTCCGCTCGGAAGAAGACCAGGGAAACGGGAGCCGCGAGGGAGCCGGGAGCACGCGGGGACGCTGGCCGCGAAGGGGACCCGCGGCTGCCCGGAGGGCGGCAGATGCCAGCGGCAGGGAGGACAGCGGCGGCTCGCTTCCCCCGGCTCGGTTCTGCAGAAGGAGAAGCGGCTGCTGGTGACAGGAAGAGAGCCGCTGTGGCCGCGCGCGCACGCACCGCCTCCCCCTCCCGAGCACACACCCGGACCCGCTGCCGCCGCCTACCTCCCCCGCCGGCCGGCTTCCTTCCTCTGCTGAGTCCAGGCTACACCGGCAGCCTCGCGCGCACGGCTTCGATGAGCCTCTGACCCAGCTCAGACCCGCCAGCCGTTCCCGACCCGAGCTCGCCGTCTCCAACCCGCTGCCAGCCGTGGCCGCCGCTTCCTCCAACTCCGCTCCAGCTGCTCGCGACTCCTTTCCGTGCGCCAGCAGCTCCAGCGCCCGGCAGCGGCCCCGCCTCCGGCCCCGCCCCGCGCGCCCCGCCCCCGAGCCCTCGCCAACCAGCGCCCGCGGCTCCGCCCCTCTCCGCTGGCACCGCGCCCTCCGCCGCTGCCATTCACCGCGCGGCCAGCGAGCCTGGCGGCCAGCTGGGCGGAGCTCGGATCCTGCCGACCCTTCCTGCGGCCCGGCTCGCCTTCCGCCCCCAGCCGCGGGGATGCCCTGGGCGACCCGGCTGAGTGCTCTGGGTTTTCGCCCGCCGGGCCGGCCAGGTTGCTCCCCGCCTGGGGCTGAGCCGGCTGCCGGTCGTCTTCGAGACCGGAGGCGGCGGTTCTGGGAGAGACCGAGGATCAGACTTAGAAGCTGCGTCTCTAACCGCGGTGTCTTGAAACACACCCCAGCATCTTTCGAGCCCCCAGCGTCCCAGCGCAGGGGCTGGGGCGGGGAGGACTCGGATTCCAGGCTAGCCAAAGCCGGAGGCCCTGCAGTTCTCGGCTTGGCCAGTGCGGCCGCGGGGGTGGGCGGAAAAACCGCGCCACCCCGCGTGGCGCCTCGGGGTGAAGGAGGGGTGAAAGGGTGAACCGGAGGGACGGGCGTCCGCAGCCTGCCTCGAACTCCAGGAGCCTGGCTGGCACTGCCGTCCCCGGGAGCCAGGCGGGCCCGCCAGAAGGGCAGAGTTTCACGAGGAGGGCGCACGCTGACTGATCCCTCCCAGTCCTGAGATGTGGGAGCAAATGTAGGTCGCTCAGGCAGACCGCAGTTGCTCGTGGGGTCGATGGGAGGAAGCTCACGGGAACTGTGAATTCCTTAAATTTCTTAATTTTCGAATGCACATTTTTCAGCTAGTCCTCTTTATTTTAGTTGCTCAAGAAAAATCTGCTGTTGATACAAACCTTCCTCTGACGGTTTGATGGGATGCCACCACCACCTCTGTTCCTCTTTCGCCCTTGAAAACACGTAATAGTCCACCTTTTAAAAACCTCTTCCCAGATTCCTCTTTCTGCGCTTTCGAGACCTGCACCCGCCCAGTCGACTTGCCCTAAAGCCCTGTTCCCAATTTCCTTGCAAGAATATTACTTTTTTTTTTTTAACCAATAATTTACTTTTGTCATACTTTGAATTTGGTGGGTTTTTTTTTCAGGTATTTTTTTTTTTAATTCCGTTGTTTTTTTCTTTTCTTTTTTAATGGACAATGGAAGTAGAGGAAGAATATCAGTCGTGTCCGACTCTTTGGGACCCCATGGACTGTAGCCTACCAGGCTCCTCCCTCCCTGGGATTCTCCAGGCAAGAGTACTGGAGTGGGTTGCTATTTCCTTCTGCAGGGGATCTTCCCGACCCAGAGATCGAACCCGGGTCTCCCGCATTCCAGGCAGACGCTTTAACCTCTGAGCCACCAGGGAAGCCCATATAGGAAGAATATCCTGAAATTTATTGACTGTTCTTAGGAAATAGCCATCCCTAAAGGTGATTCACATTCTGATGGACAGCTTAGTTCTACTTTAGGGTTTTCAGGCCTGGCATTTTTGTTATTCCAACATATTTCTTGAGGTGGGGATACAAAAGCAGACAGCTACCTACTTATGTAAGAATCCACTTCATCTAAAAGTAAATATGAAGTTTACCAAGCTACATCATTCCCATGCCTCCTGTGAAATTAAGGACCTCATATATTGAGCTTTATAAATGAAAGGAGGGGCCTCACCCTGTGACAGAATAACTTTATCCAATCCAATAAACTGAGATATAACTGCTATGACATTTGCTGTATTTCCGTTAGGCATGGGCCTGAAGAAACCTTACCAGCTGTCTCCCTTCCTGCATAATGAGTTCCTGGAAAGACACTTACATACTGCTCTAGTGGGGTTCTATTCTCCCTAGACTAAAAATAGCATGAAATCCTTGATCAAGCTTCTTTTTCTAGACTTCAGCCTCTTATTTACAGTATATATATATTTTTCTATCATATTTGAACACATAGCATAAGTCCATTGAGTGTTGCCTGAAAGGACAATATGTCTCTCTTTCCATAAATTGAATAATTTTAGTCTTTGTTTCCGGAGAAGGCAATGGCAACCCACTCCAGTACTCTCTTGCCTGGAAAATCCCATGGACGGAGGGGCCTGGTAGGCTGCAGTCCATGGGGTCACTAGGAGTCGGACACGACTGAGTGACTTCACTTTCACTTTTCACTTTCATGCATTGGAGAAGGAAATGGCAACCCACTCCAGTGTTCTTGCCTGGAGAATCCCAGGGACGGGGGAGCCTGGTGGGCTGCCGTCTGTGGGGTCGCACAGAGTCGGACACGACTGAAGCGACTTAGCAGCAGCAGCAGCAGCAGCAGTCTTTATCTCTATTAAATTGATACCTCTTCACCATTTCACTAATATTCAAATATTTATTCATTTTCTACTAACTTGAATAATAAAAGCGAAAGTCACCAGAACAGCAGTATTCAGATTTTTTAAAAATAACTTTTGCCTTTAATCTAATCTTATCTGGACTCCCAAAATGTAATTGTTATAAGAAGCCATGTGGTGAGACCAAGAGCATCTCTAGGACTTTAGACCTGCCAAGACATTACCTCTTGGGAATTTGTTGGAAATACAAATTCCCTCCTCAGTGAAATAGACGTACTGGGGGTAGAGCCTGTGAATCTGTTTTAATATGCCTTCCAAGTGGCATGCTAGGGTGTGAGAACCATTGCTCCAGGCCTAAGGCATCTGGAAACACAAACTGAAACCACTGCAATAAAATGCTCAAATAAATGCGCAAACACTACCGTTCAATCAGTAACAGCCCAACTGGTGGCTGGCAGCAGTGCCACCATCAAAGAGCTCAAAATGTCAAAGGAGGCACAGTTTTCCAAAGGGAGAGAGGATTTATCGTGTGGTGACACGATATTATGGTTGGTGACAGCGAAGGTGGCTCAGAAGGCAGACCTACAGGGGTCAAGGACCCCCCAACACTGAAAGGCTTTCAGAGGCCACAGCAAGCTGAGAAGTACCCTCCTCAAAGAGGACCAGTAGGATATTCTCGTTTGTCACCATCACTCCAGCTACTTCAATGACAGGAGTGCTAGAATAAGCTTCCGTTAGGACTTCCCTGGTGGTTCAGTGATTGAGAGTCTTCCTGCTCAATACAGGGGGCACTGATTCAATCCCTGGTGCAGGAAGATTGCACATGTAAGCCTGGGCCTCACAACTACTGAGCTTGTACTCGGCAACAAGAGAAGCCAGTGCAATGAGAAGCATGGGCACCGCAGCTCGAGCGTAGCCCCCACTCGCTGACCTAGAGAAAGCTCACACGCAGCAGCAAAGACCCAGAAGAGCCAGAAATAAATAAACAAACAGCTTCAAACAAAAAGAATAAACTTCCTTTAGACTTGAAACCTAAGTCTGTCATTCGGGGTCAAAATCAAAATTAAACAAGAACAAATGCCTTCAAGCTTTTGTCTTCCAGCCCACAGCTCTGGCGCTCTGTAGGCGCTTGCTAGATATGCAGAATCCCAGACCTGCTGAATCACAATCTGCATTTTAACAAGGTCCCCAGGTGTTTTGTATGCAAGTTAAACTCTGAGATGCTTTTAGACCATCCTCAATTTTGGAATTGCCTGGGGAGCTTATAAAAATCCCAAAGCCTGGATTGCACAACAGATTATATCAAAATCTTTGGGGGTTGGAACAGAGTCATCAGTTGCTTTTAAAGTTCTTCATATGATTCCAGTATTTGAAGCCAGGTTCAAGAACCACTGTCTTAAAGGACCCAGGTGGGAAAACTGCCATAGGAAAGCCAGCTGGGGAGAGACTGGAGCCTAAATGGCTGGTCTTAAAGGAAGCAGCTGGTACTAGAGTTTAGCTGACTGTGGCCACGCAGGAATGTGAGCCCAGATTTGCCAGGCCTTTCAGAGAGAAGTTGGAAATCCAGATTTTTTTTTTTTTTTTTTTTATGGGCGATTTCCCAATTATTAAATGCTGGCAATTCATTCAACATTTTTTGAACCCTGGGTTTAGGCCACATAAGAGTTATGACCACCAGTTTATAGTTTTATGATGCTCTATGACATAAAATTAAGTGGGCCTAAAAAAAGAATAAAAAAAGAAAGGATGCCCAAGAAGATAATGAACTTGAGGTCAAACTGTTAATCTCAAGGCTCATGTATTTCGAAACTTCTGTTCTCTACAACACCAAACATTTGCAGGAATTCAGTGGCTGAGAATTGGTAATGGGTGAGATACCAGTGCTAGCAACCTTGGGGCAAAATACTCTGACATTTTGCCCAATATTTTTATTTTCCCTATCTCCTGCCCTGATAACTAAAATGGAGAAAAATCAATCTTTGTATTATTTAGCTTAAAATTTTCCATTCTTTGTGAGCTACCCAGGTTAAACACATATTACGAGGAGCATAAAAAATTATTGGCTGGAATAGTACTTCTAGCAGAGGGAGAATTCAGAAGGCCAACAGATTGAAAATTCTCATTCTGCTGTTTCTGAGCTTGTACAGGCTGATAACCATGTTGAAGGATCAGAAGGAGAGGCAACTTCCTGATTGTACCCTCAGTGAACATGTCAGATCATCATCACCTGTACTCAGAGTTCTTTGGTCATAATCTGTGGCCTGGGCATTTCTTGTCTCTTTCAGCTCTTTAGTCCTCACACTTTGGGAAGGAAACTAAATAAATCAACCAGTATACAATGGAAGTAAATAAGCCACCTTAGTAATAACTTTCAGTTAATTCTATTCTGTATCTGCTCTCAAAATCCCCTGTAATAAGAAGCTGGATTTTTAAAAAATTAATACGATAATCTAACTTGAGTTGATAAAATATGAAACATGCAAACAAAATTTTGTAGCTATTTTTTTGAATGCCAGGAACAACTTGTATTTTTGTATGACTCCAGCAAATAATAGACTTCCTGGTACACTGTGGACACTCAGTAACGGAGAAAGGTCTGGAAGTTTAAATGAAACAACTGGAAATTATTAATATGTGTTACTGTTAAAGCAATAGAATGCAAAGTTTGTTCAGACAGAATCTCTGAAGGTCTGAGTAAGTCAGAACCAGATTTGAGGACAGAGCAACAGGGCCATTAATGCTACTAGTCAGTTCAGTTCAGTTCAGTCACTCAGTCGTGTCCGACTCTTTGTGACCCCCTGAATCGCGGCACGCCAGGCCTCCCTGTCCATCACCAACTCCCGGAGTTCACCCAAACTCATGTCCATCGAGTCGGTGATGCCATGCAGCCATCTCATCCTCTGTCGTCCTCTTCTCCTCCTGCCTCCAATCCCTCCCAGCATCAGGGTCTTTTCCAGTGAGTCAACTCTTCACATGAGGTGGCCAAAGTACTGGAGTTTCAGCTTCCGCATCAGTCCTTCCAAAGAACACCCAGGGCTGATCTCCTTTAGAATGGACTGGTTGGATCTCCTTGCAGTCCAAGGGACTCTCAAGAGTCTTTTCCAACACCACAGTTCAAAAGCATCAATTCTTCGGCGCTCAGACTTCTTCACAGTCCAACTCTCACATCCATACGTGACCACAGGAAAACCATAGCCTTGACTAGACGGACCTTTGTTGGAGTGGTGCTAAAACATCACCAGGCCTGGAGCAACTGGAAAGCTACATGCAAGGAAAAATGAACCTTGATGTTAGTACCCCACTGAATATGGGGTATTGAGTGAAAATGGATCATAGATCTACATTTAAAAATTGAACTATAAAACTTTTAAAAGAGAACATAGGTTTAGGAAAGAGTTCTTAAGTATTAGGACACAGAACGCATGAACTATCAAGAGAAGAAAATCAATAAATTGGGTTTCATCAGAAACATTTGTTCCTCAAAAAACATTCATGAAAATAAAGAGCCACATCTTGGAGAAGATATTGTCAAAACATATATCTGACACAGGACTTGTGTTTAGAATAGGTCAGGAACTCTCACAACACAATCATATATTTCTTTTAAGTAAACAAAACGGTTTTAAAAATGGACAAAAGATTTGAACACTTTACCCAAGAATAAAGTGTACAGAAGCTCAGCATCTTTAGTTATTGGGGAAATGCAAATAAAAACAACAATAAGAAGGGATTCAAATAGATAACTTGTATGCAGTGTTGATAACAGTGCTGTTCATAATAACCAAAAGCTGAAAACTACACAAATGTTCATGAGCAGATGAAAGGCTAAACAAAGTATACTGATGTGCAATGGAACATCATTTGGCTGTAAAAAAGCGAATGAAGTTCTGACACATGCTACAACGTGGGTAAACCCTAAAAACATCCATACTACACGGGGTGGGGAAGCTTGAGGGATGTTTCATCCTGCCTTTGGAAAACCTTACCGAAGTGTCCCAGGCACCGGACGGGGAGCACCCCTCCCCCATCAGTGAGCAGTGTTGTTTATATATCCCACCTCACACGCCTTCCCTTGGTACTATTTCACTTGTAATCTTTGATTCCCTTTTGTGTAGGCTCCTTGAAGCTTTGTCATTTTGATTAAAAATCATTTACAAAGCTTACAGTATGCTTAGTTAGCTTTCAGCTTTCTGAGCAACATCACATTCCAGTCCTTCCAGTTTTAGAGACTAAAATGTAGTCACCTTGTTTAGACTTGGGTGTTATATAGGATTTTCTCCATCACCATCAATAGACTCTCCCTCTCTGGCTGGTTGCTCATATGTTCATTGTTAATATGGATTTCTTTTTCAGAGAGTCCCCTTTTCTGAAGTTTGGAGCCACCTTTCTCCAACAAAAGCAACCTCTTTAGATCTATAAACATGAGTCGGTTGAGCTAAGGAAGCAATTCTGAAATGTTCTATGTTTTTTAAATTTAAAATGGGCTTGCATTTGGAAAATGACAAGAAGTGTAAATACAAGGAAAAGCAAGCTGATAAATTGTATTTCTTGGTGATTCAACTAATTGGAAATTTCACCCATAGTTGATTATATTCTACACCCAAGCTTTGAGCACTGGCACAAATTGTTAGGGTGCTGTTACAGCTGTCTGGGTAAAAGGATTGGCTTAAATATGCTCATGTTGGCACTGCCAGCATAAAAATTAAGGGCAAAGTCACACTGATAGATAATGAGCCCTTTATCAAGGAAACTGTGCTGGACAATCTCAGTGCTCAGAAAGAATTTTTCAAAAGAAACCCCAGCCTTTGTTCCCTCCACTGGAGGGGATCCAGAACTGTCAGTGTGAGCCCCAAGGATTCAGACAGCCTCCAGAATAAAGGAAACCCATTACCATCGGCCTCTCCAGGCTAGTCTCCACCTCTTTGCTTTTCCTCTAGGTCTTGCCAAGCTGGGTGTGCAAAGAAAACGCTTTAAATCAGGTAAGGCTATATTCCGACAGTACCAATTTTCTACAAGAAGTTAAAATCTTTTGTTGGGCGACTGTATCACAATGTTGACAAGGATTTCCTCTCTTGAGTTATAAGCAAAATGCATTGTGAGGGAATGACGACTCCTCATTTAGGATGGTTTGGGGGGACATGAGCTTCTTTAAGCACGGATATGTTTGAAAAATACATCTTAAGCTTTCTGTTGTAAAAGGGAGCCATGCTTATGAAGGCTTTTGTATTGGATTGTAACGATTCAAGAGGGCTTGGTCATGAATTCTTTCAATTGATGCATCTGCTTTACATTGTAGGCAGAGCATGCATCATGATTTCCATTTTACAGATGAAGACGACGACTTGGGAAGGCTATGTGATTTGACCCAGGTCTCACAGATGGAGAGCGGCAGAATAAAATCTCCGCTGGGGCTTTTTAACTCTAGGACTGCAGCACGTGCTGCCTTGCTGTTCAGTGATACCTCCCTTTGGGTTAATGTGCTCCTTATCCTCAATCCGTGATAAGTCTCTTCTAGGCAACTTTCAATCTAACCATTGCAAGTATCAGCTAATCTATCATCACTACAAATCCAGGAGAACCTTTGCTTCTGTTTTATGTCTTTTAGCCATGAGGCTTGAGGGATCTTAGCTCCCTGACAAGGGATTGAACTCACAGCCTTAGAAGGCAAAGTTTAAACCACGGGACCACCAGGGAAGTTCCCTCAGGATCTAGGCTGATCAGAGAACTTCACACCTCTGGGAACACCTTATCTCGCTCCTTGGGTAATCCTGAATCACAGAGTTGGCAAGCACCTGCTGCATCTATTAGATTGGTACAAACGTAATTGTGGTTTTGGACTGTGAATTTTAAATCATTATAACTAGGTCAAACACATCTTTATTAACCAAAATAGGAACCATTACAATCAACACATTTTTGCCAATAAGAAATAAACTTGTTTATGCCTATATTGTAAAAATCCGTGCTTCAGGATTTGACAAACTCTTGGAAAGCATTTTCTGCATCCTGCTGGTTGTGGAAGAACTTTCTTGGCAAAATGTTGTCAAGATGCTTGAAGAAGTGGTGGTTGGGCTTAGTCAGGCAAATATGGCAGGTAAGGCACAACTCTGTAGCCCAATTTGTTCAACTTTTGAAATGTTCGTTGTGCAACGTGTGGTCAGGCGTTGTCGTGGAGAAGCATTTGGCCCATTCTTTTGACCAATGCCTACTTGTAGTTTTTGGTGCACCTCATAGATTTGCTGAGCATACTGCTCAGATATAATGGTTTTGCCAGGATTGAAAAAGCTGTAGTGGATCAGGTGGATCAGATGGGCAGCAGACCACCAAACAGTGCCCATGACCTTTTTTGGTGCAAGCTTAGCTTTGGAAGAAAAGTTATGACCAACCTAGATAGTATATTCAAAAGCAGAGACATTACTTTGCTGACTAAGGTCCGTCTAGTCAAGGCTATGGATTTTCCTGTGGTCATGTATGGCTGTGAGAGTTGGACTGTGAAGAAGGCTGAGCACTGAAGAATTGATGCTTTTGAACTGTGGTGTTGGAGAAGACTCTTGAGGGTCCCTTGGACTGCAAGGAGATCCAACCAGTCCATTCTGAAGGAGATCAACCCTGGGTGTTCTTTGGAAGGAATGATGCTAAAGCTGAAACTCCAGTACTTTGGCCACCTCATGAGAAGAGTTGACTCATTGGAAAAGACTCTGATGCTGGGAGGGATTGGGGGCAGGAGGAGAAGGGGACGACTGAGGATGAGATGGCTGGATGGCATCACGGACTCGATGGACGTGAGTCTGAGTGAACTCTGGGAGATGGTGATGAACAGGGAGGCCTGGCGTGCTGCGATTCATGGGGTCACAAAGAGTCGGACATGACTGAGCGACTGAACTGAACTGAACTAGCTTTGGGCAGTGCTTGAGAGCTTCTTCTTGGTCCAACCACTGAGCTGGTCATCACCAGTTGTCATTTAAAATCCAGTTTTCATTGCACATTACAACCTGAGAAATGGTTTGTTGTTGCATACAATAAGAAGATAACACTTCAAAACAATGATTTTTTTTTAAAATTTCCAGTCAGCTCACAAGGCACCCACTCATTGAGCTTTTTCACCTTTCCAGTTTGCTCCAAATGCCAAATGACCATAGAATAGTCAATGTTGAATTCTTGGGTAACTTCTCACTTAGCTGTAAAAGCATCAACTTCGATGATGCTCTTAGTTGATCATTGTCAACTTCCAATGGCTGGCCATTATGCTCCTCATCTTCAAAGCTCTTGTCTCCTTTGCAAAACTTCTTGAACCACCACTGCACTGTATGTTTGTTAGCAGTTCCTGGGCCAAATGGGTTGTTGATGTTGTGAGTTGTCTCTGTTGCTTTACAACCCATTTTGAACTCAATAAAAACATCGCTTGAATTTGCTTTTTGTCTAACATCACTTTCCTAGTCTAAAATAAATATAAAATAAACAGCAAGTAATAAGTCATTGGGGCTTCCCTAGTGGCTCAAAGGTTAAAGCGTCTGCCCGCAAGGTGGGAGACCTGGGTTCAATCCCTGGGTCAGGAAGATCCCCTGGAGAAGGAAATGGCAACCCACTCCAGTATTCTTGCCTGGATAATCCCATGGACAGAGGAGCCTGGTAGGTTACAGTCCATGGGGTCGCAAAGAGTCAGACATGACTGAGCAACTTCACTTTCACTTTCACTTAATAAGACATTACCAAAAAACATAAAGCGAGAAATGCACATTAAAATAATATATAACATAACCACATTTAAGAATGTATTCCAATGTCAAACGACAAACTTCAACAATTCAAAACCGCAATTACTTTTGTACCAACCTAATAGTTTGCTGCTGCTGCTGCTGCTAAGTCGCTTCAGTCGTGTCTGACTCTGTGCGACCCCACAGATGGCAGCCCACTGGGCTCCGCCATCCCTGGGATTCTCCAGGCAAGAGCACTGGAATGGGTTGCCATTTCCTTCTCCAATGCATGAAAGTGAAAAGTCAAAGTGAAGTCGCTCAGTCGTGTCTGACTCAGCGACCCCCTGGACTGCAGCCTACCAGGCTCCTCTGTCCATGGGATTTTCCAGGCAAGAGTACTGGAGTGGGGTGCCATTGCTTTCTCCAACCTAATAGTTTAACTCTCTTATATTTCAGAGAAGGACACTGAGTCTCAGAGAGGGTAGATAATTGTCTCCTTGATACTGAGTTAGGTGATGCTCCAAGTCACACAGCCAATTAGTGACAGGATCACGACAAGACCCTCCATCTCCTAAATCAGGTGTGGGCCTTACTGGTCTGGCCCATGGCCTCATCGGTATGATTCTGGTTTAGCTGGTGCCTGGTAAGCACTTGCCAAATATAACAGGCACTGTTGACTTATAGAAGACAAGATTTATGACTTGTATACATGACTACAGGTCTGTCAACAACGGCCTTGTAAAAGATTAATAATCTTGTACATAATTCAGGCACTGAGCCACATGAAAAAATAGGAGGAACCATGAAGGCTGATGATGCAATCTAAGAACAAAGCTTCTTTAAATGTGAAATGCTATAAAAGACTCTACCACACAATTCTGTGGCAAAGAGATGGCAATTCCTGCTATTTTTTCAGTCACTCAATTCAAAAGGAAAAAAGAATATGTACTCATTTCCAAAACCATTTATCTGGCCCAAAATGATGGCACATACCCTCTCCACACCCATCAACATTACCATCTCCCTTCGGCAGACCATGCTGGACCACATTAAAACTGTGTCCTGACATTCCCCTCATGCAGGAGACATTCTGTCACCAATCCTTGAAATCTATTATTCTACACATCATGAGACTCAGTACCTTTTTTTACTGGCCATAGTTCATGGCACATGGGATCTCAGTTCCCGGACCAGGTGTCAAACCTGCAACCCCTGCACTGGACGCGCAGAGTCTAAACTGCTGGATCACCAAGGAAGGCTCAGTACTTTGACAGATGTGGCTTTGTCAAGCTTTTCCTTATTCATCCTCTCTTAGCGAGGGGTTCAGAAACTTCTCGGCTTAACAATAAGGCTACCCTGCAGAAGGTACAAGACCATTTGTCTTAGATTCAGGTGATATCCTACAAGAGGGCATAAGAGCCATTCATGTGAGGCAGGCCAAGCTCATATGCGTTTGCTCTAGTAAGAAGCTTTGACTGTCCACCAGTAGAAAGCTCAGAAGAGACAAGTTTCTGTCCAGGGACAGGTCTTTCTTCACCTGGCAGGCCAGTGGCCCTTGCCTTAGTAACACCTCCCTGCAGAATAGGTTGTTGGGCTAAGTTCATCAACAGAAAGCCAGCGTGCAGAAACATAACATGAATTTGAAAAGAGGGAGGAGAATAACCGCTAACCACACTTCCTATGAATCAAGCACTGGTCTACACATAAGAATTAATTTATCCACTGTGCCATCTCTCCCACTTTGCAGATAAAGAAACTGGCACAAAAAGGTCAGGGAACTGGTAGAGCTGAGTTTTGAATTCAACTCAAGCAACTTGGTCTCATACAGCATCTTCTAAACCAGGGGCTTATAAACTCTATCTTGCAGGTTAACTCCAGCCTACCACCTATTTTCATAAATAACTCCCCTTTTCTCTGCAGCTTTTATGCTAACCTAGCAGAGTTTGTAGTTGTAACAGGGACTATACGCCTCACAAAGCCTAAAATTGTTACTAGCTCTTTACAGAAAGAGTTTGCTGACCCTTCCTCTGAATTATACTGGGGAGGGAGAGGGGCTGTCCTCCTCATACCTTTTAGAATACAAACACATCTGAAAGCTGTTATTACATAGACTAACAAGCAATACCCAGGAGAGAGTTTAGCATCTAATTCTTTCCCGTTTGTCTTAAAGGTGAGGAAACTGAGGTCTGGGGACATGAGAGAAACTGACCCCCAGATGACACTGATAACAGCAGACACAGATCCAGAATCTAAACCCTCAATCCGCTGCCCTGCTGTGTTTGAGACCACACCTTAGTTTTCAGTTAGCGCCTTAGCAGGAAAGAGTTAAAGATGAGTTGAGAGCAAGACTGAAATGAATCAGAGAGGCCCTCCAGAAGATGGAGAAGGAAGTTAAAGGTAAGTAAAGAGAGGCCAACTGGGAGAAAACCCAGTCTGTGCTGATAAATGTGTGACCCCCATGAGTATAGTTCATGGAATTCTCTAGGCCAGAATACTGGAGTCACTAGCCTTTCCCTTCTCCAGGGGATCTTCCCAACCCAGGGATCAGACCCAGGTCTCCCTCACTGCAGGTGGATTCTTTACCAGCTGAGCACTAGGGAAGCCTGATGAAAGTGTCTGAAGGCAGTTATTTCACAGTTTTGTCAGGCCAGCAGCGCAGGGCCGCTCATGCCTGCCTGGATTCCCAACCCTTGACTTTTCTCTAAAACTAATGTAGACTGTCTACTGGACTCTCAGAAGCAGAAGTTTTATAAATGTTATTAACCATGCATCCATTTAATTCTAACTGGATGGTAAATACCTTGAGGGACATTCCAAAAGTCATGAATACATGAGTATGGTCTGCAAAGAGGGCCCCACCCTGAGAAGTTAGAATGCAAATATCGACCTGATCATTTCCTAATGTTTTTCAAGGCCCACCCATAAGAAAGCCCAGCCGAAATCTTTATTTCTTATCATTTTCATCACCCGTCATACGCAAAGTCCTCATTTTATCTTAGAGCTTCAAAAGAAAACACTGTCAAAACCGGCTTCTTCGTGACTTATCATTTAATATGTTCTCCTTCATTTCCAAGGGAACAAAGTACATATTTTCCCAAATGCAATTGAAATTGCAACCCCTGTTCCTTCTTTTAGGGCTTTGGGGAGTCAGTGTTAATCAAATATTAATGAGAATCAAAAGAGCTAGAAATTGTTATATAATTTTCCATCTACAGAAAGGCAAATGATATTTCAAATCAGCATAATTTTACACTTAGTGCATTCCCATTGCTTTGTTGAATCCATTCAAAACCTTGTAGTCCAGATCATGAAAAGTGTTAGTTGCTCAGTCATGTCCAACTCTTTGCAACCCCATGGACTTTAGCCTGCCAAGCTACCCTGTCTATGGAGTTCTCAGGCAAGAATACTGGAATGGGTAGCCATTCCCTATCCAGGGGATCTTCCTGACTCAGGGATTGAACCCAGGTCTCCTGCATTGTAGGCAGATTCTTTATCATCTGAGCCACCAGAGAAGCCCAGTCCAAATCAGATACATTCAAATACAAATATACTGGTGTAATCACTAATATGACATTCTAGAAATTTTGGAAACTTCAGATGTCATGATAGCACTAGTCCAGAGAGATAAAATATTTTGTAAATTATCAACCTTTTTGAAACTCTTCTCAGCTGGAGCTGATGGCTCACATATGTGAATTTACTCAGTTGGGATGAATTGGAAAACTTGCACTATTTGCCTAACCTCTGCTTCTCTAGGATTTGCAAGCCTGGTACTGATGCAATACCCACGGGTTATCATAGGAGCATCCATTTCAGCCAGAGTGCAGTGGGGTTTCTGAATCAGTGTGGGAGGACCATCCCCTTTTCCTCAGCTCATACTTCCTGGCCATAGCTGATTCGTCCAAAGGAGGACATGTGGCTCAACTGAGCCAATGAGTTCCTTTCTCAGGATTTTGGATTTTGTGATGAGTCAGTCAGTCTGAGCTCTAACATTTAAAGCTCCCAAACTGTCTGTTACCCTATTTTCTTTCATGCTGACATGAAACATCATGGAAGCTGGTTTGTGAGGAGAGAGAAGAACAAAGCAGCTTTGCAGAGAGGAAGAACTGAGGCGAGCTACCCTGGAGTCCTGAGTTCCTGATTTCAGCTTTTCCTACAGATTCAAATTTGTATCCATGCTGCTAAGTCACTTCAGTCGTGTCCGACTCTGTGCGACCCCACAGACAGCAGCCCATTGGGCTCCACCATCCCTGGGATTCTCCAGGCAAGAACACTGGAGTGGGTTGCCATTTCCTTCTCCAGTGCATGAAAGTGAAAAGTGAAAGTGAAGTTGCTCAGTCAGGTCTGACTCAGCGACCCCATGGACTGCAGCCTACCAGGCTCCTCTGTCCATGGGAGTTTCCAGGCAAGAGTACTGGAGTGGGTGCCATTGCCTTCACCTTTATATCATTACAACAAAATGTTTCTTCTATTTAAGTTTATTGGAGTGGGGCTTCTGTCACTTGGCATGCAATATCTTGATACACAGTATTAAAAATTTTTAAGGAGAAGATGAAATAGAACTGTGCTAGGGAAATATGTATATTTACTAAGAAAGCTTATTCACTCATAAGTAAGCTTCTTCGAGTAAATTGAAAGCCGATTAATAAGGCAAGTGACTCGAACTTAGTAAGTGCTCATTTTGTTGTTGTAGCTGTTGTTTGTTTTAATGGATAATAAATAGCAAGGACTGGTGAGTGACATATTGATCACCTGGAGAAAAGAGAAGTAAAGCACGCAATGAAAGCATACTCCACAGGCCAAAACTGAAGACCCACACTCTCTCTGACCATGTCTGGGGCTAGCATTCGTCCCTGTCTCAATAAAGAGAATCTGCCACATCCCCATCCACTGTTCTCCAGCCACACTGGTCTTCTCTTGGTTCCTCAAAATCCCCATACTCCTTCCTGCCTGGGTCTACGGCCTCTGAGCAGCTTTTTCCTGTGACACACTCTCCTTTCTCTCCAGATCTTCACTCTGTGTCACCTCCTTAGGGAAGACTTCCTGGACCTTCCTGAGGAGGTCAACTCCCCATTCTGGCCCACTGAACTCTGCACCTTTCCTTTATAGCACTTGTCACAGTAAGCTTTATATTTATGTGTAAGTCTCTGAATCACGTTTGTGTTCCCCACTAAACTATACACTCTGTGAGCAGGGGCCCTGTTTGCTTTGTTCACCGCTGCATCTCCAGTCCGCAGCTTTCCCCACAAAGGAAGAAGAGGCAGCCCTCTTTCTCTGTGATGAGGACCAAGGGAGGAGAGGGAAACATTTCCCGAAGGCAGCCCTACTGCTATGGAAATTAAAATTCAGCGCCAAGATTTTTGTTATAAAACTAACAAAAACTTCAAAGGGAAATTCAAGTCTTGAGTGGAATGGGCAATAAAAAACTTTAAGGGGCTTGTAGTTGATGGTGGATGGAGCAAGTTAGGCTCAGGTTAGGTGAAGGGTCCAGAGGAGGGGCTCTGACTCCACCAGGGCTGGTCTTCATTTCACCCCCATAAACTTCTACCTATGGCTTAAGTGGCACGGCTTGAAAACACAAAAGGAGAACCCTTGCTCAGTAATCCCCCTGGGATTGACAAGGCAGCAACCCTATAGGGTTACTGGGGGAGACTGTGGTTTTGTTTGAGTTGCAGAGAGAGGACCCACTTCTCTAGATGGGACATCTAGTTTGGTGACTAGACATGGAGCCAGACTCTCTTTTCAAACCCCTGCAGGGAGCTCTGGTACTTACTTGCTGCATGACCTGAGGGCAAGTTCGTTATGTTCTGTTTCTGTTTTCAGACTGTATCATGAGCAAGATAACAGTGCAAAGGGTGTACAACATTATATAGATACAATCTCTTCAGCGATTCATTATAAAGATAATGGATTCTAGCTAACACAAGCACAAATTCTAGCTAACACAAGGCTTCTTCAGCCATTGTTTTTATAACTTTTTTCTACTCTGAAACTCTACAAGATTTCCCATTTTCGCTTCTGTGTTGGCAGCAGTAGGAGCCGTAATAGTTGCATGCTCTGAACCACTGCAGTCGACACCCCCAACTGCTAAGGTGCAAACCTGCTGCTGCGGTGGTTTAGTCGCAAAGTCACATCCAACTCTTACAACCCCATGGACTGTAGCCTGCCAGGCTTCTCTGTCCATGGGATTTCCCAGGCAAGAATATTGCTGCTACCGCATGAGCAGCAATATTTGGTTTCTAAATAAGACCAAAGTGCAGCCCACTTACAATTTCTGAATTTTGGATCAATCACGATTGTGCAGATGATTTACCTTCTGACTACGGGCACTAAAATGCCATTGGTGCCTGTAAACGTCTGTGAAGGGTACTGTACTCTCCATGTCTTGTGAAACCTCTGAAGGCAAGTCTTTCACCTTCTGAAGGGAAGATGGAGGGCTTGCACCAGCACCCCTTCCTAGGATAGTGACTGAGGCAACCTTCTACATAGGACATCCTCCTGCCTCTGGCCCTGCCTTATCCTTGTAAATGCATTCCCAGGGACAAAGATGGGGAACATCACATTTATTCACAAGCTCTGGAATGCTGGGATTCCCTGCTGGCTCAGACAGTAAAGAATCCACCTGCAATGCAGGAGACCTGGGTTCGATCCCTGGATTGGGAAGATCCCCTGGAGAAGGGAACAGCCACCCACTCCAGTATTCTGGCCGGGAGAATTCCATGGACAGAGGAGCCTGGCAGGCTACAGTCCATGGGGTTGAGTCGCAAAGGGTTGGACAAAACTGAGTGACTTTCGCCTTCTCCTTTACATAACCACAAAATCACTGTGGGCTTCCCTGGCAGCTCAGATAGTAAAGAATCCACCTGACCTGGGTCCGATCCCTGGGTTGGGAAGATCCCCTGGAGAAGGGCATGACAATCCACTCTAGTATTCTTGCCTGGAGAATCCCCATGGACAGAGAAGCCTGGACTGAGTGACTAAGCACACAGCACTGGAATGAAATGTTCTGAGCACACAGTTACACCTGATGGCACAGAGGATTGGCTACATTACACATCCTCAGTAACACATCCATTTTAACTAGAAAGTCATTTTGTTACAACTATACCGATTTCACCTGAAGTTCAGTTTGGCTAGCACTCATTGGAAGAGGAATGTGAGGGTTCATTTCGTGTATCTACTGTGCTGGACCACAGAGGGCCTACACATTTTGGATGTGTCAGTGAGGGTGTTTCTGGATGAGATTAACATGTGCATAGGCAGACTGAGTAAGCAGAGTGTCCTCCCTACTGTGGGTGAACCTCATCAAATCATTTGAGGACCTGAATAGAATAAAAAGGCTTACCCTCCCTCAAAGGAGAGGGAATTTCCTCTTGCTTGATCACCTTGAGCTGGGACATTGGTTTTTCTCCTTCGCTGGGACTCAGACTGGCTCTTCCTGAGTTTAAACTCTGCTGGCTTTTAGCCTGGAATTACACTATTGGTTCTGGTGCTTTTAGGCTTTTGGACTCAGATTGGAACTAAACTGGCTTTCTTGGGTCTCCAGCTTGTTGACTGCAGATCTTATAGAGAGTGACTGCAAGTCTCATGGAGACTTGTCAGCCTCCATGATCACTAATTCCTTATACTAATTCTCTCTATATATACATATATACACATACACACACACACACATATGTACATTTATGTTTCCATAAATATACATATATACGGACTTCCCTGGTGGCTCAAATGGTAAAGAATCTGCCTGCAATGTGGGAGACCTGAGTCTGATCCCTAGATTGGAAAGATCCCCTGGAGAAGGGAACAGCTACCCACTCCAGTAGTCTTGCCTGGAGAATTCCATGGACAGTGGAGCCTGGCAGGCTACAGTCCATAGGGTCACAAAGAGTCAGACACGACTGAGCCGCTTTCACTTTCTACACACATATATATTTGTATTTTTTCCTATTAGGTTTCTGGGGAACCCTAATACAAAGAGCTCCAGAAGATTTTTCTGCCTTAATAAGGTCAGGAAAGAAAATATTAAGGACATTTCATTGCTAACAAAGAGTCAGAAGATTTTAGAGAAACACTAGCATTGTGGACATGAGTCACTCATTATATAGTTCTGAGGGGTTGGAAAAGGGGAGTTGACGTGTACTGAGTTCATGCTATGAGCCATCACTTTCACAAACATCAATTTAATGAATTAAAGGCATATTTACAGAGCTAAGACATTAGTTTAAGAACAAGTCCGAGGCACCAGTTCTATCACTTGCCTTTCTGCAAAACTATGCAATTTACTAAACTGAACAAGCCTCAAACATGGCCCTGACACAGGCTATGGCAGGAGCCTTCCCTTACTAAAGGGAGCTACAGAAACTTCAAAGGAGAAGGTGTGATTTCTTTCCTTATAGTAATTAACTGGGTGGTCACTTTAAAAATCCTATTCTTCCAGACAAAACTGCACCAGTGTAGTGCAAAATAGGGGACTGAGCTATCTTTCTGCTTCCAAGACTCCAAACAACTAGGACAGCCTTTCACATTGTCATAGTAGGCTGGGCGGTCACTACCTAAAAATACAGTGGATCCTTGTGACAGGTTTTAGGCAATCTTAGGGACACCTTCGTTACCTCACTGCTTTTTGTAAATTGCAGGAAGCCTTCCAGATTCCACACTGCCCAGTCGTAGAAGCTACAAGATTGTTTTGCAAGACAGGAGGAAAGCGTTAGGAAGTTAGGTTTTCTGCCCTGAGACTGAAGACAGCCACTCCTGGGGCCTCCCAATGAGACATTTCTAGGACTTTTATCTGCCTGATGGAATGGATAGAAAAGTCCAGTAATAAAAGGACTCGCGCTGAGTCAACAGGTTGGCAGAGTCCCAACCTCATTCACCCTTATATATGAAAAAGATCTAAACCACAGTGAACCAGTGAACACAGTGAAGTTGCTCAGTTGTGTCCAACTCTTTGTGATCCCATGGACTACAGCCTACTAGGCTCCTCCATCCATGGAGTTTTCCAGGCCTGAGTGCTGGAGTGGGTTGCTATTTCCTTTCTCCAGGGGATCTTCCCGACCTGGGGATTGCACTCAGGTCTCCCACATTGCAGGCAGATGCTTTACCGTCTGAGCTACCAGGGAAGCCCCTGCAATTTGATCAAGTCATAACCTCAAACAGTGGCTGACGAAAAGTTTTATAATGTACCAAAAGCAGTGACTAGAATTTATGACTGGAGACTTGATCTTTGTCACTTAGTTATGTCACTTACTTTCTCTGGGCTTCAGCCGGAAAAACTAGGGTGCAATGAAAGTGAAAGTGAAGTCACTCAGTCGTGTTCAACTCTTTGCAACCCCATGGACTGTATAGCCTACCAGGCTTCTCCTTCCATGGGATTTTCCAGGCAAGAGTACTGGAGGAGTGGGTTGCCATTTCCTTCTCCAGGGGATCTTCCAAACCCAGGGATCGAACCCAGGTCTTCCACAATTGCAGACAGACACTTTACCCTCTGAGCCATCAGGGAAGCCCTCAGGGTACAATGAGGAAGGCTGTAAGGAATGGTGGGGCCATAGGATTTCTGAGATTCCTTTTACCTTTAAAACCCCAAGCTTTTCTGTTGTTACTATATAGAGTGGTTGTATCAGCACGATCGTCCTTCCAGCTCACAAAAGGTAAACACTAGGCAGTCACAAGTCCCTTCTTCATGTGGATTGCAGTGTCCTTAGCTTGTCAGTTCTCTGCTTGGTTTAACATGTGTATGTTCCAGTCGCTCAGTCGAGTCTGATTCTTTGGGATCCCATGGACTGCAGCCCACCAGGGTTCTCTGTACATGGGATTCTCCAGGCAAGAATACTGGAGTGGGTAGCCATTTCCTTCTCCAGGGGGTCTTCCTGACCCAGGGATCGAACCCAGGTCTCCCGCACAGAAGGCAGACTATAGTCTGAGTCACCAGGGACACCCTGGAGCATTCGAGATGACACACTGCCTATGCTAGGTACTGTAAGTAAAAAATGAACTCACAGACTTGTGCAGTCTTGAGGAGGATCCAGGTTGCTAGTTTAAGATAATACACTCTAAGTTGTTATTTAACACACAAACACAGACATATATCTGGCAGATTAAAAATGTGTCTTTGATATTTCTCCCTATAAGAGGGGGGTCAATCTTAGTGATTCGCTTGTAACTCGTTGAGTCTGTGACAGTGATGCTGTGTGATGTCGGAGGTTAGGTTGGCAAAGGCTACTGCCTGCTTCTCTTGGGACTGATGGCTTGGGTGAAGTCATGTGGCATCTGGGAAGTCTGAGAACCCCAAGACCGCCATGCTGATGTAGGTGCTCTGTTAACTAACCATGCCAAGCTCCCATAGCAATTCCTCAACCACACACTCAGGAGAGAGCACAGCGGAGCCTTTGATGGTAGGAGCCCCAGCCAACATCTGACGGTAACAGCCTGAAAATTCCCCAGCAAGACCTGCCTAGGCTGAGCTCTTCCTGAATTCCCAGCCCACAAACTGTGACCAAAATAAAATGGTCAGTTTTAAGCTACTGATTTCAGGGGAAGGTGTAACACAGCAATAGTCACCAGAACAACATCGGCACTGAAATTATCCTTGATTATTCCAGAATCAAAGTTAACACAGAGATATTTCTATTTCAAGAAAAATTTCCAATAAGTATATAGTCCACACTCTAGGAGAGAAAGATAACAGTGGTATAAGTGACCTAAAACCCATATAAACAATCATGCCATGTTCTACACTATTTTATTTTTTTAAAGACACTATCTTATTTTTTAAAAGTATAACCTTGCGAAGTAGTTTAAGTTCCTTCAAACTAGAAACATCCATGGAACATTATATTCTGAACAATAAAAATTCAAGTTAAGAGAAATGAAACCAAGATGACTCATTAAATAACAACTACACTTGTCTTCTTCTGTGTTATCACTGCTCTTCTGGACAAATGAAAAATGAAATTTTTTTCTGTTTGAAAAAAAAAAAAAGTCATTCTGAGTCTGTATTTACTCTAACTACAGTGAAACACATTCTGGCCTGGGGATCAAAGCAATAATATAGGGAGATAAGAATAATCTCCTGCCTCCTGTCCCTTCAGCTAATTTGTGGGGCACTTGACCATCCTGCCACAGATTCATAGATACTTTCAATATCATCAAGATTTGAGAGTTCTAATTAAATTGAAGTAGAGGGCATGATTCACCTCCTGAAAATGGCTGTGCTGTAACTCAGTGGACCTAGAACTCATCTGAGATGCAGCCTCTAGTCACTGCAGAAAACCTCTCTATTTACAGCTGACAATCTAAAGGTCTACCTGGGAGGGCAGCTAAAAGCCAACCTTGCCTTTTCATTTTGGTTTCTCTATTTGCTAAGTGGTAATTATAGTCCTGACCTACCTTAACTGTCAATGTGTAGGTTGCGGGAGGCTGCAAACTGACTGAAAAAAAAAAAAAAAATCCTGAGAATTATAAATGCCAAGTCAGCTTTGCAAATATGATAGTTTTCACAATCAACTCAACTTGTTTTTCTAAAAAAGAGATTAATCTGTAAAATTTGCATTCATACTGGCCATATTTTTAATGGCCCACAGACAAGGGGAAAAAGTGGAAACAGTGACAGATTTTATTTTCTTGGGCTCCAAAATCACTGCAGATGGTGACTGCAGCCATGAAATTCAAAGATGCTACTTGGAAGGAAGGCTATGGCAAACCTAGACAGCATATTAAAAAGCAGAGACATCTCTGCTGGCAAAGATTCGTATAGTCAAAGCTCTGGTTTTTTTCAATAGTCAGGTACAGATGTGAGAGTTGTACCATAAAGAAGGCTGAATGCTGAAGAATCAATGCCTTCAAATTGTGGTGCTAAAAAAGACTCTTGAGAGTCCCTTAGACTACAAGGAAATCAAACCAGTCAATCCTAAAGGTAATTAATCCTGAATATTCTTTGGAAGGACTGATGCTTAAGCTGGAGCTCCAATACTTTGGCCACCTAATATGAAGAGCTGACTCATTGGAAAAGCCCCTGCTGCTGGGAAAGACTGAGGGCAGGACAAGAAGGGGATGACAGACGATGAGATGGTTAGATAGCATCACCGACTCAGTGGACATGAGTTTGAGCAAACTCCAGGAGATAGTGAAGGACAGGGAAGTCTGGTGTGCAGCAGTCTTTGGAGATCACAGAGTCAGACTGGACTTAGGGACTGAACAACAACTGGCCACATTTGTCTGTACTGTTGCCTGCCTTTGCCATCTGAATTTTAATATTCACTATATAAGTTGACTAAGTAAGTGAATATGTGTGAGTGAGAGACAGGGCATCAGAAAATAAACATAAAATTCATTCAAGGTCCTTCTGGGTTTTGAACTAACAAATGCAACAAGTAGGGAGGCCTCTATTTTCCCCACTGCACTAACTGCGGTATGTATAATCCTATATTTTAAAAAAATAATGGAATAAGGGATTATCTAGATAAACAAATTACCTTTCTCCAGGGGAATCTTCCTGACCCAGGGATCCAACCCTGGTCTCCCACATTGCAGGCAGATTCTTTACTATCTAAACCACCAGGGAATCCCAACAAATTAAATAGGGTTTCTTTAAATGACTGTCTCTTTGTTTATTTGGAATATGCTTAAAATTATCAAAGTTTTCAGGGGTGCTTCAGAATATTATATATTCTGTATGAAAATTACAGGAAAAAAGGACAAATCTATATCAAATAACATTGGGTCTCAAGCCCATGATAAAAAGATGTTTTAAAACAGAGTGGTTTCTCTTTCTTTGCTAACTCAGTGTTCACCCCGTGATTCTCCCTTTCCTCCTATGTTTGTGAGGTCTCATTCTTCTCAGCTCGGCTCCTAGGCTGCATCCTCTCTGAGACCTTCTGATGCCAGATGAATCCTCATCCTTCTGCTCCCAGGCTGGCTAAGGGCTGCCTTCCATTCTCAAGTCTCATGTTGAGCTGAAACGACTTGCTTACATCCTGTCTTCTCCGTTAGTCTGGGAGCTCCACGGGGCCAAACACTGTAGCTTATTCTTTCCCCTTCATATCCGATGTGTGGCTGTAGGTGAGGCAAGTGCCCAGACAATGCTGGAGGGCTTGTCCCTGGATCTGCCTGTCATCCCTTCAATTATTCTGCATTTCTGATAGGTAGTATGTCTTTTCCTCTTAATCTTTATGATTTTCACTGGATCCTTTTGAGTTTTGATTTCAAAGTTCTTAAAAGAGAGAGGTCCTGTCAGCTGGTGCACAGACTGCAGAAGTCGGGGTGTGAGTGAGTGTGTGTGTGTGTGTGTGTGATTGTGTGTGAGAACTGAGTCACCATCTCCCATTTCTGGCTTCGCTCCTCACATCTACAACCCACCCTTGTGCTCAATTTCCCTTCCTTTGTCTCATTTCCCTTTTGGAGCACATCTGAAGGTAAGAAAGCTTCATCTGACTACTATATTTGTACTTGCCAAATAGTATGCTGAATCCAGCTGCAATTCTTAAATTATTCTGGAGAAAGTGGTATATATCTAGTGCAAAATAAATTTCCTTATACTCTCTAGCTATAAAAAGCTTATTCTATTTTTTTAAAAGTATGGCATGGTATAAGTAAAACTCTGTTTTGAACTTTTTCTGGCATTGAAAAACATAGGGTGAAAATATTCCAAAGCCATTACGAGTCATTCTTTTAGGAATAGCTAGTGGCATGGGGAATGGTCATGAGAAGTTAAAAAAAAGAAAAACAACACATAGGATAAAGCTAAACAAAATTGGATTCTATTTAAGTATGTTTAAAATAACTTTTTTCTCTTTCTTTCTTTCTCTCTGTGTATAAAGGGGGCAAGGAAGTGTACAAAAATACAAGCTCTAATTCGAAGATAAAGTACTTACACCTTCTCCTTTATGTTTCTTTCCTGCATTTCTCAGTCTGTCACAATGATGATGTACTTTTCTATAGTCAGAAAAAAAAAAAAAAATCCTGACATGCAATGTAAAGGATAAAAAACCTGAAAGAGTTAAAAACACAGAACAGACTGGGACATTTAAAAGAAAATCTAGGTTTTGTATTTTATCCTAGATAAAGGGGCGAGGCAAAGGGTCTTTCTTATTATAGTATTTTTAAAAAATGAATAGTGTTTAAATTCTCAAGGGTAGAGAACAGTGTTATGAGGCTCTAAACATCCAGCCCTCAGCTCACCCCACTAACCACATTGCCATCCTTCTTTTTCTTCCTCACTTTTTTTCATAGCAGTTTTTCTTTTCTTTTTTTTTTTTTTTTTTAAGGATCCCAGTTATCCTTTCATCTGCTTGGATATATTTTATTTTATACTGTTGGGTTTTCTATTTAGGGATGGCTTCCAAAGCCTTAAAGCTTCTGAACGCCCACTCGCGGGAGACAGCATCTTGACTCTGCAAGTGTGTGCCCTTCAAGCCCGCCTGGAGACGAACCCCACTGAAGTCCCTGAGAGCAAACATCTATGAAAAGCAAAGCGATCTGGTGTTTACTCAACGCTACTCCTGTCCGGTGGGTCAGAGAACAGACTTCAGTGTCCAGGATAAAGCTGGGCCTTGGCAGCTCAAGCCTCCCCATTGTGATTCAAGATTCGGGGTGTAAACACATGCAGTGTTTAACCATCGCCAGTTTGCTTTGAATGTTTGATAGCCGTGACTGGAGCTCAGGAAGAACACAGAAGTGACTTCTTCACTGGAGCTGAAGTTGAGGCTTTATGCAGTATTTGGGCAAGCGGCCCCGGCAGCTGCAAGCCCTCAATGGGCGCTTTCTAGTCGCTGAGTGGGCTGGGCGGCGTTGCTGGGAGCCCCGGGGCTGGAGCTGCCCCCGGGCTGGGCCACCCCGTCTCAGCGACAGGTGCTGAGGAAGAGGAGAAGGAGCAGCCCCTCCCCACAGGCTCCCAAGCCTGGGCTCAGTGTCTGCCACGAACTGCCATTTTTATTGCAGTTTTGTTTCAGGAACACAGGACCTTGGCAGGCAGAGATGTACCCTGTGGCTTGGTCTTTCTCTGCTCAGCCAGTGGTGATGAAAACAATAACAAAGACCCTGACTTTGCTAAATGAACAAGACTCACTTAGATAACAAACCAGTACCGTTTTTGGCAGAAAGCCTTCTAGATGCTTGATGCTGTGTGACCTGCTGGGGTGGGAAAGAGGACTGGAAGGGAAGAGCGCTAAGTTATATTTTGGTGCAACCCAAGCGATGATCTCATTTTGTTGACGACCCTGTTTATTATTAACTATCACTTACTGGGAACTTTAATGTGCTGGATACTGACTTAAGGACTGCATGTTGTCTTGCTTGTCATAATCTTGCAATGTCTTTTGTTTTTCTTTTATTTTTTTTAAAGAAAGGAGAAAACTGAGTTTCAGAAAGGTTAAGTGATATGTTCAATACTGTTACACAGCTTATAAATGGTACAGCCAGAAATCCAATCCTGGTACAACTATAAAATAACTTCTACTCTTTCTGGGGAAAAACATAGCTTATGCTTATAAATTTTAACTTTAAGTTTCCAGGTGGCTGTGGCCTAGAAAATGTGAGTTGGCCATGGGAGTACAGAGTAAATCAATAGTTTATATATTCTTTTCATTACAGAGAATTCCAGGAAAAGTCAGATGAAGTCGAATCATTAGGCAGAAAGGTCCCTTCTTAATAATAAGAGCTTTTACCCCCCCAAGTGTGGGCTCAGTGAGCTTGTTAAAAAAATTGTCATTGTTCTTATTTTAAATAATTGCTCCTAAATTTTTAAATTTAAAAATAGCTATTAGTTTTTAGAACAATTAAGATTTGTGGAAGAAACTGAATAGTACAGAGTTCCCTATACCATAGACCCAGTTTCCACTATTATTAACATCTACTAATGCACCTTTGTTATAATCAATGAACTAATATCAAAATAGTATTAACTAAAGTCCATAATTTATTCAGATTTCCTTGGTGTTTACCCAATGTCCTTTTCCTATGTCAGGATTCCATCTAGGACACCACTTTGCCTTTAGTTGCCATGTTTTCTTAGGCTCCTCTTGGCTATGAGAGTTTCTCAGGCTTTCACTGGTTTTGATGACCTTGCCAGTTTTGAGGTATACTAGTGGAGAAGGCAATGGCACCCCACTCCAGTACTCTTGCCTGGAAAATCCCATGAATGGAGGAGCCTGGAAGGCTGCAGTCCATGGGGTCGCTGAGGGTTGGACATGACTGAGCGACTTCACTTTTACTTTTCACTTTCATGCATTGGAGAAGGAAATGGCAACCCACTCCAGTGTTCTTGCCTGGAGAATCCCAGGGACGAGGGAGCCTGGTGGGCTGCCGTCTATGGAGTTGCACAGAGTCAGACACGACTGACATGACTTAGCAACAGCAGCAGCAGTGATTTTGTAAGAGGTAAGAGAATGTGCCTCTCTGGGGACAAGTCTCATGCTTTTCTTGTGATCAGACTAAGGTAACAGGTTTTGGTAGAGGACCTCAGATGTAAGATGCCATTTTCATCACACCATATCAAGGGTATATACTGTCAACATGACCTATGACTGTTGATGTTGACCTTGATCACATGGCTGAGGTAATCTTTATTAGATTTCCCCACTGGGAGGTTACCTCTCCCCACCCCCACCTTCCATACTACGTTCTTCCAAACTCACTATGCATAGGCCACACTTAAGTGGGGGTGCTCATTGACTTTTAAAAACAGTCTTATTAATTTTCCTCCATCACACAGTGACTTCTTGTTTAGCCTGATTTGATACCATTTGTTAATTAATCTCTACATCTCTGCTCCTACTCTCCAAATTACTGCTCTCAAATCATAGACCTTCAGAGTTCAGAGAGTATAAAGTACATTAGCCCTTTTATGATTGAGTTATCTGATAGAGGAAGCAGAAATATATATATGTTTTGAAAGAATTTCATATTTAATATTCCCTGAAAGCAAGGTCTGTCTAGTCAAGGCTATGGTTTTTCCAGTGGTCATGTATGGATGTGAGAGTTGGACTGTGAAGTAGGCTGAGCGCTGAAGAATTGATGCTTTTGAACTGTGGTGTTGGAGAAGACTCTTGAGAGTCCCTTGGACTGCAAGGAGATCCAACCAATCCATTCTGAAGGAGATCAGCCCTGGGATTTCTTTGGAAGGAATGATGCTAAAGCTGCAACTCCAATACTTTGGCCACCTCATGTGACGAGTTGACTCATTGGAAAAGACCCTGATGCTAGGAGGGATTAGGGGCAGGAAGAGAAGGGGAGGAGAAGGGGACAACAGAGGATGAGATGGCTGGATGGCATCACTGACTCGATGGACGTGAGTCTGAGTGAACTCCGGGAGTTGGTGATGAACAGGGAGGCCTGGCGTGCTGTGATTCATGGGGTCGCAAAGAGTCAGACACGACTGAGTGACTGAACTGAACTGAACTGAAAGCAAGGAAGCAATCATCATGGTGGTAGTGGTGTAGTCACTAAGTTGTAACTGCTTCTTGCGACCCCATGGATTGGATTATTACTCAACAGGTTCCTCTGTCCACGTGATTTTCCAGCCAAGAATACTGAAGTGGGTTGCCATTTCCTTCTCCAGGGGATCTTCCTGACCCAGGGATTGAACTTGCGTCTCCTATATTGGCAGGCAGGTGTTTACCACTAGAGCCACCAGGGAAGCCCTGCAATCATCATAGGCTATTCAGAAATTTGTTGAGTGTCCTGAGATTTATTTTAGAGACCAGAGTCATTCTGGCTCCTAAAATAAATGTCAGGTCACCGAGGTGGTGTCTCAACTCAAGGAAACAAAGTCTGCTTACTAAACATGGGAACAGATACTGTGAGCGTGGATTTCCCAACAAAACACCAAGGGCAGCTGATTCTTTGATGGTGATGAGGAGAAGTACAAAGGTGATGAAGGAGGATATAAATTTGAAGAAGCATCACTTCTTCAATGTTATATACATAAGCATTGGTTTGGATGAGTTTTAATAAAAGAAATAACTGTTGAGTTTTAATAAAAGAAAATAAAATAGGACTTCTCTGGTGGTCTAGTGGTTAAGAATCTGTCTGCTAACATAGGTATGACCTAAAGCAAATCCCTTACGATTATACAGTGGAAGTGACAAACAGATTCAAGGGATTAGATCTGATAGACAGAGTGTCTGAAGAACTATGTTCGTGATGTTGTACAGGAGGCAGTGATCAAGAACATCAATATTGTGTTGGCCTCTTTTGTACATCAGTATGAATCAGCTGCAGGTATACATATGTCTGCTGCCTCCTGAATCCCCCTCATGTCTGGCAACCCATCCCACCCCTCTAGGTTGTCACAGAGTACCTGGCAGTGGCAATAAAAAGACATATATACAGCCCAGTGTTTCCAGCCTTTACAAGAGCAAGAATCTCTCTTGCAAGTCAAAGTAAGTTCGTGGAACCCTGTATAAGAGTCATTGAATTTTACTATGCATTCATTGACAGTGAATTATAAATTAGGGATGATATTAATCATGTTGGAGAAGGAAATGGCAACCCACTCCAGTATTCTTGCCTGGAGAATCCCAGGGACAGAGAAGCCTGGTGGGCTGCCGCCTTTGGGGTCACACAGAGTCGGACACGACTGAAGTGACTTAGTAGCAGCAGCATTAACCGTGTTACTACACTATAGCTTCCAAATGTGTTTGAAAAACCAGTGACATACATATGTGAAAACATGTTATCTAATGTGTGAAACATGTTATCTAATGTGTGAAACATGTTATCTAATGTGTGAAACATGTTATCTAATGTGTGAAAATGTATCTGTGAAGTCTGTAGCTAGTGTTTGCTGCATAAAGGCCTGTAATGACCCACAATCAGGAAAGCATGCATTTCTGCTGCTGCTGCTGCTGCCCACCCTACTCCCATGCCCATCACTAGGTTCCTGATCTAGCTTTTCTCCTCTAGTAGATGAACTGTTACATCTGGACTTCTAGTTTCTGTAGATCCATTTCCTCCTCACATTTCCAAAGAACTTTATTTGAAAGAAGTGCAGAGGGAACTCTGTGTGGGCTGATGGATGGGCCTGGCTGGAATTTCGCTTTTCCAGAAGTCCAAGTAACTCTTGGCCACAATAGTCAATGGCTCTCTCCATCCACAGCTCTTTAGAAGGTGTACCAACCCTGAGAACAGCAAGAAAGGGCAGCAACAAGTGAACATGTTTTGGGACCTTGAATCTGTCACTGTCTCATAGCATACAAAGCCAGCTCAAATTAAAAAAGAGTGTAAGGTCAGGGCTCAGACTCATTCCTGGCATTACTTGTGGGTCACTCTATCCTATTCTGGCTTAGATATGTTTTTGTTCACAGTAAACATTCTATTTTTTGGTGGAGTCGCCATCTAATCCCACTCTTTGGCTCCCCTGAAAGAAATTCTGATTTTCTGTCCTAGTTGAGTTGCCTCAAGAAATTCTGGGAAAAAATCCAGTACTTCTCCCCAACTGCCCACATGGTTAGCTCACTCCCAGCCTGGAGGACAGAACCCGGGTTCATAGGAAAGACATGGGCTTCCTCCCTTTCCTTCTCCACAGTCCCATACCAGCAACACAATGCAAAATGCACAATACAAAATGCAAACCTACCCTTCTCCTAACTCGTACCAAAACCCTAACATTAGAGATCTTTTGGTTTAGGCTTTAACCTGTTGTAAAACTTAAAAATGTCCCTAAAAGAAGAGGTTGTTGGTTAGGCCTTATCAGTAAGTTACCCAAGAATTAGCTTATCAGATCCTTTCCTAGCGGCAGCTTTCAAAATTGAGAGGGTGGAATGAGGAAAACTCTGAGCCCCACTCCTTCTATTGCCACCAACAGGTGGGAAAAGCAAAAAGGGAAAACTAAAGGTTAGAGATATTAGGACCCAAATTAGGGGTCTTGTCCTATTATCTCCCTTACTTCATAGCTCATGGATCAAAAATTCTTTTTTAGAGCAGATATACGCAGATGACAGAAAGACTGTAATTCAGTTCACACTGAAGGTAACCAGAGTATAATAAAATTCCTGGAAGGTGCTCAAGACAGGGCCAGAATGGAGAAAGAATCAGCGTCACTGAGACCATGAGTTGTAAGCTGGTCAACGGTAAGAAACACATAGCACTCACTATGCCCTAGATACCGTTTTGTGTGCTTTACATCCAAGAGAGAGGTGATGTTATTTTCTCCATTTAACAGGTGGGGAAATTACTTGCCCAACCCACCCAGGAAGTGACAGGGCTGAGCGCTGAACCCAGGTAGCGCGTTTCCAAAATCGAAACTCTGAAATAACACTATGCTATAGACCAGAGAGGTGGAGCGAAAAGCACACTCTGGTTCTAGTTCAAGCACTGTCTCTAACTGTGTGACTTTCGGGCAGGGCATTTCAGGTTTCTGGATTCAGTTTCATCAACTGTAGAAAGAAAAGATAAGAGTAGATGACTCAAAGTTCTCTCATGGCTTCAACATTCAGTGGTTCTACATGGAACACGCATGGCCATGAAACATGATAGCCCAAACAACGAACAGAGTGAGGATGAGGGCAAACTCACCCCTCTAAACACATCCCCAGGGCTTTATGTGCCCAGAGTTGCTTTTATGCCTTCCTTTCCTTATCTTCACTGATAATTATGGTTCAGTTCAGTCCAGCTCAGTTGCTCAGTCATGTCTGATTCTTTGCAGCCTCATGAATGGCAGCACGTCAGGCCTCCCTGTCCATCACCAACTCCCGGAGTTCACTCAGACTCATGTCCATCAAGTCAGTGATGCCATCCAGCCATCTCATCCTCTGTCATCCCCTTCTCCTCCTGCCCCCAATCCCTCCCAGCATCAGAGTCTTTCCAATGAGTTAACTCTTCGCATGAGGTGGCCAAAGCATTGGAGTTTCAGCTTTAGCATCAGTCGTTGCAATGAACACCCAGGACTGATCTCCTTTAGGATGGACTGGTTGAATCTCCTTGCAGTCCAAGGGACTCTCTAGAGTCTTCTCCAACACCACAGTTCAAAAGCATCAATTCTTCGGTTCTCAGCTTTCTTCACAGTCCAACTCTCACATCCATACATGACCACAGGAAAAACCATAACCTTGACTAGACGGACATTCGTTGGCCAAGTAATGTCTCTGCTTTTCAATATGCTATCTAGGTTGGTCATAACTTTCCTTCCAAGGAGTGAATGTCTTTTAATTTCATGGCTGCAGTCACCATCTGCAGTGATTTTGGAGCCCCCCAAAATAAAGTCTGACACTGTTTCCACTGTTTCCCCATCTATTTCCCATGAAGTA
>SJYT01078026.1:0-21999 GCA_006410635.1 Cephalophus harveyi
TTCTTTCTTTGAATATATCTTGGGGATTAATAAATATAAATTTATGCCATTTTAAAAATGGTTGCATAATTTTACTAGATCCCCATTTAATATTTTTCCTAATGAGAAATTTCTCCAGAGACAGAGAGTTCTTAATGTCATAAATAATCTACACTGAATAGCCTTGTGTATACATCTTTGTTCACACATGTGATCATTTCTAATTTTTCATATTCTATCTGTTATAATGTCCTCTTCATATTGGAATTGCTGAGTCAGGCATAGACATTACAATCCCCAAAAGCATATTTTAGAAAATATACAACATGAAAGTGCTTTCCAGAAAAGTCATACTTTTGCCAACAAAGTGTCTTTATTGTTTTTCCTATATCCTCATGCACACTAGGTATTAGCAATATTTTAATCTATTCTTTGCTAATCATATGGGCAACAAAAGCACCTTATTTTAATCTCATTATTAAAGCAAGCTCTCATATCTATTGGCCATGTGTATGTATTCAGTTCAGTTCAATCGCTCAGTCGTGTCCGACCTATTGCGACCCCATGAATCACAGCACGTCAGGCCTCCCTGTTCATCACCATCTCCCGGAGTTCACTCAGACTCCGAGATGTGATGTGACATCAGAGTCCGTGATGTCATTCAGCCATCTCATCCTTGGTCGTCCCCTTCTCCTCCTGCCCGCAACGCCTCCCAGCATCAGAGTCTTTTCCAATGAGTCAACTCTTAAGCACTTTCACAGCATCATCTTTCAGGATTTGAAACAGCTCAACTGGAATTCCATCACCTCCACTAGCTTTGTTCGTAGTGATGCTTTCTAAGGCCCACTTGACTTCACATTCCAAGATGTCTGGCTCTAGATGAGTGATCACATCATCATGATTATCTGGGTCGTGAAGATCTTTTTTGTACAGTTCTTCTGTGTATTCTTGCCACCTCTTCTTAATATCTTCTGCTTCTGTTAGGTCCATACCATTTCTGTCCTTTATCGAGCCCATCCTTGCATGAAATGTTCCCTTGGTATCTCTAATTTTCTTGAAGAGATCTCTAGTCTTTCCCATTCTGTTGTTTTCCTCTATTTCTTTGCATTGATCACTGAAGAAGGCTTTCTTATCTCTTCTTGCTATTCTTTGGAACTCTGCATTCAGGTGCTTATATCTTTCCTTTTCTCCTTTGCTTTTCGCCTCTCTTCTTTTCACAGCCATAATTCAAAAAAATATTTTTACAAAAGAATTAAAAAAAAGAATTCTCAAAATTTTTTTTTTGACTTAAAGCTTTTGGCTTCCATTAGATTAATATTACTGTTCATTTTCTTCCACATTTTACAAGAAGTGTATGTATCCAAAACAAGATTCTGCTTACGTGAAGTGTTTTCATATATTCATTGTTCAGCTAGGGAAGAGTCTACCCATTCAAAATTTTCTGGAAAATATTCTTGAGTTCCTATACTTTACAGCCCAGTTTCTGTGCCCTCTAGATTCCCTTGATTCCTCTGCCCACCATCCTCATCCACTTGCTCAAAGAAGAGCCTCAGCTACTTCCGATGACCTCTGACTGGGGTCATCTGATACCCCAGCTGTATCGGCCTCTCCAAGGCATGGGAATCATTCTTCTACAAGACCTGCATCAAACATGCTACAGCACCAGCAGTCCTTGTGTGTAAGTGGGGTCTTAGACTCTTAAGAGTCCCTTGGACAGCAAGGAGATCAAATCAGTTAATCCTAAAAGGAAATCAACCCCGAATATTCATTGAAAGGACTGGTGCTGAAGGTGAAGCTCCAATACTTTGGACACTTGATGCAAAGAACTGACTCACTGGAAAAGACCTCGATGCTGGGAAAGATTGAGTGCAAGGGGACAACAGACGAGATGGTTGGATAGCATCACTGACTCAACGGACATGAGTTTGAGCAAGCTCCGCGAGATGGTGATAGACAGGGAAGCCTGGTGTGCTGCAGTTCATGGGGCCGCAAAGAGTTGGACATGACTTGAGTGGCTGAAAGACAACAACAAGGGAAGCTCTGACTTCCCCTAGCAGCTGCCCTGCACCACGTAACAAAAGGAAGCTGTGCAAAGGAGTGAATTCACTTTGTGCATATTTTGACAGATGGGCATCAGGATAAGGAAAGTGTCTGATGCATAAAGTCTTCCTTCCTCTCTGGAAGCCTCTCCCCTGACTGAGTGATTATCTCTGTTTCCTGTCAGGCTGTGCATCTTGGCAATGCACCAAACTGCAATTGTAAATAATTGTTTACCCTCCCACCCTCATTCATGCAACCACAGGATTGCGTGTCTAAAGTATGAGAATGTTAAATTTGCCTCAGTGTATAATTTCTAAGAGACATTGTCTGAATGTTTTTTTGTTCTTCTTAGCCTGAAACAGTGCTTAAAACAAAGAAAGGCAAAGAGAGAAGCTTTATCAGGAGGAATGTTTGTTTATTCTATTACTAAAGCAATTTTCACAGATTTCTAAATGAAATCTGAACAATGCATAGACATATAACCTAACATTCAGTTTTCTTGTTGTCTTGATTAAAATGTAATGAGATGATCTGTACTCCATATTTAACTAAGCATCACTAGAATTTTAAAAATAGTCTTTTCAGTTTGGAGGACAAGGTCTAAAACTTTTCAACGTTTTTTGCCCCTTTATTTATTCATGTAGGTAGTGAATTCCACTTTAAAACAGAAAATGCTGCTGCCTGAGAATTTACGTTTATGGTGCTTTAAGGTCAACAATTTAATTTTATGTAAGCACTTTCTTTAATTTCCCTATTCTCATTATTGCTCACTTTCACATAAAGCTAAATGTACTTTTTCATCATCAAGGCAGTAGAAAGGTTAATTTAAAGCAAGAAGAGGAAAAAAAAGCTAGCACTGAACTTAGCGAGTCTGATTGTCTTCAATCATGTTGTGTAATCATTTTTGTCAAAATACTTTTTCTAAAACATACGGACATAAAATTAACACCCAATTATCAATCATCCTCCTCTACCTAATTCTAATATTTGGCAAATCTTCAGATTTTTTAAATTAAAAACATACATTATTTAGGGAGGTGATTTCTACCCCCACTTATGTTAATTGTCTCATTCTCTGCCCTGAGAAATTCTATTTTCAATCTCATACGCAAGTTTGTGCTATTAGTACGTGTGTATTTCCACATAAAAATGATATTTTACTTTCTTACCAATGGTTTAATAATAGAAGTATTCACTCATGTAGATAAGCAATCAGTATTTTTTGTACCTTCGTGTGGGCATGCTTTTCGCCTCTCTTCTTTTCACAGCTATTTGTAAGGCCTCCCCAGACAGCCATTTTGCTTTTTTGCATTTCTTTTCCATGGGGATGGTCTTGATTCCTGTCTCCTGTACAATCTCACAAACCTCATTCCATAGTTCATCAGGCACTCTATCTATCAGATCTAGGCCCTTAAATCTATTTCTCACTTCCACTGTATAATCATAAGGGATTTCATTTAGGTCATACCTGAATGGTCTAGTGGTTTTCCCTACTTTCTTCAATTTGAGTCTGAATTTGGCAATAAGGAGTTCATGATCTGAGCCACAGTCAGCTCCTGGTCTTGTTTTTGCTGACTGTATAGAGCTTCTCCATCTTTGGCTGCAAAGAATATAATCGATCTGATTTCAATGTTGACCATCTGGTGATATCCATGTGTAGAGTCTTCTCTTGTGTGTTGGAAGAGGGTGTTTGCTATGACCAGTGTATTTTCTTGGCAAAACTCTATTAGTCTTTGCCCTGCTTCATTCCTCATTCCAAGGCCAAATTTGCCTGTTACTCCAGGTGTTTCTTGACTTCCTACTGTAGCATTCCAGTCCCCTATAATGAAAAGGACATCTTTTTGGGGTGTTAGTTCTAAAAGGTCTTGTAGGTCTTCATAAAACCGTTCAACTTCAGCTTCTTCAGCGTTACTGGTTGGGGCATAGACTTGGATAACTGTGATATTGAATGGTTTGCCTTGGAGATGAACAGAGATCATTCTGTCGTTTTTGAGATTGCATCCAAGTACTGCATTTCAGACTCTTTTGTTAACCATGATGGCTACTCCATTTCTTCTGAGGGATTCCTGCCCGCAGTAGTAGATATAATGGTCATCTGAGTTAAATTCACCCATTCCAGTCCATTTTAGTTCNTTGGATAACTGTGATATTGAATGGTTTGCCTTGGAGACGAACAGAGATCATAGCAGCAGCAGCAGCAGCGTATATTTAAGTAGATTTTTTCCAAATATATCATTTATTTTGAGCTATGTGTACCACGCTTTAGTGTCAGGCTTATGCTGGCCATATAAAACAAATTGGAAAGATTCCCATCTTTTTCAGTACTCTGGAACACTTGGAAATAATTTAAAAAATTTCAGCCCAGCTTTTTTAACCTCTTTTTTTAATTTGATTATTGTTATGTGTAGGTTTTCAATGTTTTGTATTAATTTTGTTAATTTATATTTTCTTATAAAATTATCTGTTTCATTCAGATTCTAAAGTCTGTCAGTATAGTGAAGAACATTATATTCTTAGAATATCGTAAATGCCTGTGGAGCAGTGGTGTCATTCTTTTTTTTGCTCTCAATACTATATAGTTCTGTTTCTTAATTGGAATTGCAGGAATTTGATTTTGTTTTCTTAAAACCAACATATTCAGATTAATTTATTAATTCTCATATTCTTCTTCCTAATTCATTGCTTTGGTTTTTATGTTGGCTTTGTTATTTTTTCCTTCTGTTTTCCTAAGGGATTTTGTTTTGTTTCTCTGTACTTTTTTAAAAAACTAATATCTTTAATTAATACTTAACTCATTTATTTTAGCTTTTCTCATATAGAAGTGTGTTGTGTGCTTTACTTAGGAAAAACAAAATTCACAGCTTTTATTTTCACCTATTTTTTTGCCAACAGTTCTTTAAGAAAGTGTGTGCTTCTTATTCTTAAAAATGTTACCACTTGCTTTTCTTGGTTACTTGTAAGACTAGACTATTTTGCATATTTGTTAGTCATTTATATTTCATCATTTGTGGATTCTTTACCATTTGTCAGACCCTTTACCATTTGCCTTTTATGCTCTTACTCTTTTTCTTGTTTATTTTTATGAAATCAGTCATGGGTGCCTGGAGTTCTTGCATGTTCTGCATTTCTTTCCCCATCCTATAAATTTGAACTTGTCTAAAGAATTGCCTCCTACTCCATGTGGTAGCCTTTTTCAAGGTACAGGTGTTATGACTATAGGAACTCAATGCTGAGGGACCCTTCTTTACTACAAACCTCAATGCTGAGGGACCCTTCTTTACTACAAACCTCTGAGAAAAAAGCTGGTATAGAAGGAATAAAGTCAAAGATCAAGAGGCTGGAAAGCCTGATCTTGAATCCTGAAAATCTTCCCTTGAATCAAAATATATAAGATAATTTGAAAAGGTAGTATTCATTTGTTGTTTTGAAACAGTGAGATAGGGATTTGAAGAAAATAACATTATTAAGAAATTGAGAATTAAATTGTAGCATAAATTTTAAACTAGAAGCAATATGTAAAGAATAAATGATAGTATCAGATCAGAAATATAGAGGATAATATTGAAAATAGGAAAGACTTTAAAGACTTCATTACTAACAAATGTTTATAATTTCTGAGACATTTTTTTGTATATAACTACATTTGACTTTTTAGTATCTCCATAAAGTAGATAAAACAGTTTGTCCCATTTGACAAATACTGAAACCTATGGGGGTAGAAAGTCAACTGCATGATAATGGATGGTAAACAGACTTGTGCTGGTGATCATTTTATAGTGTATAGGGATGCTGAATTATAAAGATAACCTCTTGAAACTTATACAGTGTGTTTAAAAAAAAATAAAAAATATATGCCAAAAGAAATCTAGTGGTTTTCCCAGGGGCTAAAATTGATGGAAAGTTCTCTTTCCTTCACATCAATCTCCTTGTCCTAAATTATTCTGTTCAATACTTCTTTTTTTTTTTTTTATTGTTAGTACCTAGCACCCTTGTTAGTCATTCAGTAGAACTTCTCATGTAAACTTCCAGTGGTTTTTCTGTTGGAAAATGTGAGTTCGGTACTCCATCTGAGTTTAATGCTTCCCCTTCTTTTTACTGTGTAGAATCTTTCCTAAGGCCTGACTGCACAAGAGATTGGTCCAAACCAAACACTAGAGATTGAGTTGGTAGCTTCTTCTTGGTTCTCCTTGCAGCTCATCTTGGTACTATTAGAACTTAACATATAGAACTTCCTTTGCCTGGAGAATCATAAGGAGAAAAAAACAAAAACAAACTTCAACCTCTAGAATTCACTGCTCTTTCTTTTGCTACCTCTTCTTCTCATTCATATCTCAAGGGGACATAAACCATTGCTTATCAATTTCCATTTCCTAAATGTTGAAAGGATTGACATTTACGCATGGATATAAAAAGAGAGTACTAATAGTGGAATTAAGGGATGAAATAGCACTGAGAGCCCCAGAAATGAGTCCTTGAACCCAGTGGGGAACTGCTGGCATTCTAGCTGCAAAAGGCCCCGTGTCTCTGAGGTGGGCATGCAGTAGATATAGGGGATAGTCTGCTTTCTTATCATCTGTTCTTCCTTGAGGCTTTGTTTTTTGAAAATCCTACCTGGTGTCTGGCAGACCTTTGCAATGATCTTCCTGTAGATTAATGCATATAGAAGGATGGGCTTTAGGCAGAAGAGGTAACCACCATCCTATCCTGCCAATTTGTCAATGGGATCTTTACAGTCTCTTTTTAGATACCAAGCTAAATGTTCATGCTGCAAGGGTCTCATAACTAATAGTTTTCAATTTTAATATCTTTTTATACTCTCTTAACAGACTAGAAAGAATCTCTACACCATAGAATAACACTCATTGGTTTTAAATTTTCTCTCATCTTATTACATGAAAGAGGAATGAATCAGAGAGCTCATCCCTTGTAACTTTCCACATGGTGCCACATAGATCTACAAAAGTGTCTCCCTGGGAGAGAGAGAGTATGTGGGGCTGAGAGATGCAGAGAATTATGTTCACACATCACTGAACTTAAAAGTACCATCAGGGTTTTAGGAGCAGTGCTTTTCAGCCAAGTAGGCCAAGATGTGACCTCTATTAAATTTATGGGAATTGGAGAAATGAGGTTACTCCCTGGGTGACATGCTGTTGAATGACAGTAAAAAGTAATTAATCACTCCTACTCCTATTTGTTAAAATAGCTATGCTTCAATCTTTTTTTTTTTTCCCCTTTCAAGTAGCCTTAAAATAGAGGTGTGGCCACAGTGGGTTCCTTCTACTGTGTTTCACCTTGATCTGACCAGCCAGTAATTTGCTTATGCTCTGAAGCATGTAAATGATACACATTAACCTTCAGGGTTTTTTTCAGGGATACCCCTAAACTCTAGCTATCTGATGTGCAAAGCAGATCAGAAATATGGCAGGAGTGAAATGAATTAATACAATAAATCTTCCTTCCTTCTTGCCCAGGAATTTTAGCTCATAAAGATAGCAATTTTAAAATGAAGATAATGTTAATAGAGTGCTTGTTTCAAGGTATTATTTATATTATAAAGTAAATGTATTATCACATACAAAGTCAGCTCTTGTACAGTAATTAATAATAGCCAGCAGTTATTGAGTGTTGACTGTGTGTTTGGCATTGTGCTAAGTTCATATAATATTGTACTTGATATTGTCTTTTATTGATGATATTTTATTAACTATTTGGGCTTCCCTGGTGGCTCAGAGGTTAAAGCGTCTGCCTCTGATGCGGGAGACCCAGGTTCGATCCCTGGGTCGGGAAGATCCCCTGGAGAAGGAAATGGCAATCCACTCCAGTATTCTTGCCTGGAGAATCCCATGGGCGGAGAAGCCTAGTAGGTTACAGTTCATGGGGTCGCAAAGAGTCGGACACGACTGAGCGACTTCACCTCACCTCACCTCACCTCTATTAACTATTTTACTCCTAATCAGGTAAGGAACTTGGCTGAAGAGAGAGTACTAACTTATTTGACAGTAAGTTCTAAAACTATGATTTAAATCCAGGTCTGTTGCGTCACCTGGATCCTATATTTTTTAGATAGCATTTTCCTTGGCCAGCCATTAATGAGTCACAGTCACATTTAGAAGGACAAATGTGAATCTTTACAGTTATCATTAGTGCTAGTTTCTTACTTATGATTACTTAATTCATATTCATACATGCAATGAGACAGATATGTATAGCAGTCCAGTGATCTCTAAATATCTATATATGTATGTATGTATCTATCCATCTATCTATACCTCACTGGATTACCACTAAGGAAATGGGAAGATAGTTAAGATAGGCAGGGAAAGAGAGAGATGGATCAACATTTATTAAGCAACAGGTAAGGCACTTTTACATATAAGAATCACTGAATTCCTACTATTACCCATTTTATAGACAGTTCATTAATTCTAGAAGCAGAGGAGGCTGGAACATGTAAAAATGGAGAGAAGAAGGACTAGATTATGTACTTGAATGAAGAAAAGAGATGGTGGAGTTTCTTTAGGGAGAAAAAGAGCACAATTCTTGTCAAGATCACAGGTCTTTACCTGGCGTCTAGGGATGAAGGCCTTGCTGGTACAGTGAGGGCCTACTGGACTGTAGGTTGTCATGTCAGAGTGACTAGTTCCATAAGCAGGGGATCTTTTGAGCTACTCCTTCATCCTCTTTGCTGAACAGCTATAAAACTAAAATTAATATTTTGAGGACATTTGATAATAATTGGGGTTTTTGTGGAATCTTTGGTCTTTATATATTAATCTGCAGTTGTATTTCTTTTAAAATTTATATTCAGATCAATTAAATGGGGGAAACCTGGGTTATCTGTGAGTATATATTTTATTTTAAAATGTCGGGATAATCATACTAAGAGAAGTGAGATATCAAACAATTACATGCTTTTGACAGGCCATCATTTTCAAGAATTTAGAGTAAAAGGAATTAATAAAACAATAATCTACAAATTCATTGCCCTACAAAACATCACTTGATTTCATTCTTATGTTCTCTTTTAGCTATTATGGACATTTATAGCAGTTTTAATTATTTTGGAGCAAACTCCATGAACACACAGTAGGAAAAACTCCCTGGCAATATGCAGTTATTTTCTGTCCACACATTTATAGGTTGGCTAAAGACTGGCCATTCTAGGCAGTGTTTAGCTTGGTAGTTAACTCTGGGTTAACTATGACTTGTAACAGTAGCTGTCTGAGATATGATCTTTTCATGGAAAAAGCAGGAGTGGAAGAGAGCAAGACAATCGGACAATCACTTCAGGTCCACTAGCATTCTGTTGGCCAAAGAAAGTCACATGGCCAAGCCCAATGGCAAGGGCTGAGACCATGGCTAGGATGTGGATGAATAATAATGCTATGATTGGGCGGGGGTGGGGTGAAGAATTGGAGCAAATAATTTAATCTACTGCAAGCAGAGAAATATATTTATTTCCCTAAGAATTTCTTTTCCAAATTCCTCAACCACACATACTCATGTGAAGGTGTGCCATGTGGATTGTGACACAAAATAAAAGTTTAGGTCTTTACTACGACTGGTTTCTTCCTTTTCTTCCAGTAATGCTGAAGTTCTTTCAGGACAGAAACAGTTCTGAAATTGTATGTTCCACAGAAATTTGAGGAGTTGTTACATTAAAAACATTTCTCAGGTCAAATAAGCTACTGATAAGCCTAACTGGAGAGGTACTAAAACTACTTAACATACTAATGTATACTGCAAATATTTAAGAGGAAGATACGGGGCAAACAGTATTTCACAAACTCATTTGACCGTAGAATCGCTTTCCTGCAACAAACTCATTTTTTTAAAAAAGAACATCTTGAAGCCCAGAATTTTGTGAAGTTCATTTTGGGGAATGCTATCCTAAGGCAACTTCCATCTTTCTTACTTCTTAGTTCAAGTGGGTCTGGCATCTGGTTAATGCTCCCATTTTGAGATAAATGTTTCTAAAAAGAATCTGAGGAGAGGAAGAAGCCGGGTTAGCACATCTGATCTGAAGGCAATGTAATTTTATTATTGATGTGAGCTGGTATACTCTATTTCAGTTTATATGTTACTCGTGTTACTATTACATTAGTCAGATTTAAGCATGTCTTACTGTCTTTTAAAATTCTCTTTTTAAGCATTTCAGAGATGTTTGTGTACATATTTAAAGCACACTGGAACTTACTGTTTGTGGATGTCAAGAGATTTTTCTTTTTAGGCCCAGCAAGAATGGTATTCTGGGGCCATTTAATCCTTTCTGTTATATATAAAAATCTAATTTGTATTGTTTGATTTTTTTTTTGTTTTCTTTTGTTTTACATTATCAATACCAATGGTTATTTTCCTTCTTTACTTCTCATAATGTAAGTTTAAACTAACAACTTGATGTTGTGCTATGAAGAATAACACTTTTTAAAAAACACCCATGAGACTGGGACAATTTTAGCTCAGTAGGAAATATTTTTTTACATGTAAAACTTTTATAGAATTTATTTTACACGTAAAAATGTCATAGAATTTATTTTAAATATCTGAGATTTTAAGACCAGTCATAGATAGTAAAACATTTGAAGAATATGTTATATTATGTGGATAAAGGGACTTATTAATCAATATTGTGACTTTTTAGGAGTTCGCTTTTAAAAATAGGATAAAGGAAAATGATTCACTATCTTTGAGGTAAAATGTTAGTATGTTTCTGAATAATCCCTTTCTTATCAATATATTCTAATGTCAAAAGAATGATTATGTGGTGTTTGACGTTCTGGCATAGTGAATATGGCAGGGCAGTGCATGGTCCCCAGTTCCAAGGGGCAGCAAACTCTTTGGAACCTTTCAAGAGAGCTTCTGGAGAGGAGCTGAATAGTTAATTCTATACTACTAAAAATATTTTCATGGGGATTTGCAATTTATATAAACCTTTATGAAAGTGAAAGTGTTAATCCCTCAGTCACGCCTGACTCTTTGAGACCCCATGGACTGTAACTTGCCAGGCTCCTTTTTCCATGGAATTCTCCAGGCAAGAATCCTTTATTGTCTTATTTTCTCTTCACCGAAGCTCTAAGAAGCAGGTCAGGCAGCCACTGACTGCCAGTTTGTGGGTGATAAAACTAAGATTCAGAGAAATCTAGTGACCTGCGTGAGGTCACATGGTTCATAAATACACGATGAAGAAACTAAAAATATTTCTTCTCATTTCAAATTTAGTGTGTTTCCCCTGTCTTTGAATGTTTCCTTCTGAGCTGTTTTGTTCACGTTTGTTGACTCCTAAAGTATATAGTTCATGTTACAAATTAGACTTCATCTCTCTCTCATGACTAGTTGAAAAATGGTGGAAAGGGTGGGAGCTTAGGAGAAATAGTATGGTCTTCAAATTTAAATATTTTAGGTGAAAAGAGGCATAAAAGCAATGATAAGAGGATCTGAATTCCTGAAGGGACTATTTAAGCAATAATTTATGAGTCTCCAGTACTTTGGCCACTTCATGAGAAGAGTTGACTCATTGGAAAAGACTCTGATGCTGGGAAGGACTGGGGGCAGGAGGAGAAGGGGACGACAGAGGATAAGATGGCTGGGTGGCATCACCGACTCGATGGACGGGAGTCTGAGTGAACTCCGGGAGTTGGTGATGGACAGGGAGGCCTGGCGTGCTGCGATTCATGGGGTCGCAAAGAGTCGGACACGACTGAGCGACTGAACTGAACTGAACTTCTGAGGGAAGCCTCGAGTATTTAGTCTTTTGTTTAATTTGTCTCTCATTTCAAATTTAGTGTGTTTCCCCTGTCTTTGAATGTTTCCTTCTGAGCTGTTTTGTTCTCTTTTTTTCTCTGCAAAGACTCATCAGTTCAGTTCAGTTCAGTCACTCAGTCGTGCCCGACTCTTTGCGACCCCATGAATCGCAGCACACCAGGCCAAGTGCATAAGAAGGGAACGATTACCTTCTCTTTCACCAACTAATACCCTCACATCAGAGTCTCCTAAAGGCTCTGTGAAAATGTTGTCCTTTTCTAAAATAAAGGGAAAGACTCACCCAGACAAATAGGAAGTGAGTTTCTGTACTGACCTTGTTTGGGAAATTCAGGTTTAACATGAAGACAACACTTCCCATCTCCTGTCTGTCTATATGCTAACTAATAGCAGGAACCCCTAGGAGAAAAATGTATGAAGAAGAAAATATATTCCTACTTCAATATTTTAGCTAGTTACAAGTGATGGGGAGAAATTTCATGAGGAAATGTGATAATTATAATACAGATGTAGTGAATTATATAATAATGTAACTTAAATTTGTTAAATTTCATTTATTACCAGAAGAATATAATTTTGTATGCCATGAACTCTGCTAAGCCCTTTGCTTGTATTATCTTATAGATTCAATACTGTTTTCACCTTATTATTTTCACTTTATAGATGACTTCAGGCGTAGGCAGTTATAAATAACTTCCTGAAGGTCACAAAGCCATAGTAAACAACTAAACTTGGATTCCTATTCACATAACTCAGAGCCCTGAGGATATTCTCTTAACTACTGCCTTTACTTATTTGTTATTGGAGTATAGTTGTCGTGTTTTGGCTGTATGACAAAACAGATGTAGTGAATTATATAATAATGTAACTTAAATTTGTTAAATTTCATTTATTACCAGAAGAATATAATTTTGTATGCCATGAACTCTGCTAAGCCCTTTGCTTGTATTATCTTATAGATTCAATACTGTTTTCACCTTATTATTTTCACTTTATAGATGACTTCAGGCGTAGGCAGTTATAAATAACTTCCTGAAGGTCACAAAGCCATAGTAAACAACTAAACTTGGATTCCTATTCACATAACTCAGAGCCCTGAGGATATTCTCTTAACTACTGCCTTTACTTATTTGTTATTGGAGTATAGTTGTCGTGTTTTGGCTGTATGACAAAAAGAGTCAGTTATACATATACATATATTCGCTCTTTTAAATTCTGTTTCCATATAGGTCATTATTGAGTATTGGATAGAGTGCCTTGTACTATACAGTAGGCTTTTTATTAGTTATCTATTTCATATGTAGTAAAACTACTGCATTTTAAAATAATGCTACTATTTAAATACTGACTGCTACAGTGCTGGTACTTTAGTACTAGGTCCCAGACCAGAAATATGTATATCTTTCTATAGGAAATGTGTGTATCTGTCCCTTATCAGTCATGACAAAGTTAAAAAGACAAATGTATTAAGGAAAAAATAAAGAGTTAAAAGCATCCTATCTTTAGAATGGGGAGTTCTTTGGATAAAAACATACCAGGTGGTTAAATATATCTGAAGACTGAACCAACTAGCAACATGCACTGATTCTGTTTTAGTTGTTGCCATGTCATATTAACTGTGGATCATACTTGAGTGATTCTGACCATGTAAAATCATTTTAACACTGATGCCAGATGACCAGAAAGGAGAGATGATATCAAGTACTCATCGACTTCCCAGTTGTCAGATTTGCACATTGTCTTAGTCTGTTTTTACTGCCAAGAAATGATATCAGGACAAGCCAGATGAATAAGAATGCTTTCCCCCTAATTAGTATTACAGATCTTCCTTTAGGGTCCTTGTGAGTCCTGAGGCCACGTCAGTTTCCAAAAATACCCATTGAGCAGCTGCAGACTCTCCATTGCCCAACCTTCATGGCTATCTTTCACACTAGTGTTTGGTAATGATGAATAGAAGCAAACAGGTCTGCAGATGAGAAAGAAATCTTCTTGCTGTTATTTTCCATCTATCATGGTTACACTAATTACAAGAACTTGGGAAAATTTGCAGTACAAACCCATTTTGCAATTCTGGCCTACATATGATGTCTAAAAATGTCTATCATTAATGTCACCCTGAAAATGTTTTAGTTTGTTAAAGAATTTCTCTAGGTGCCCAAGTTTATAAAGTTACTGTCTGAAATATGATACTGTCAAAAGACTGACAGTGAATGACTTCCCAATTGTCAGATTTGCACATTGTCTTAGTCTGTTTTTACTGCCAAGAAATGATATCAGGACAAGCCAGATGAATGAGAATGCTTTCCCCCTAATTAGTATTACAGATCTTCCTTCAGGGTCCTTGTGAGTCCTGAGGCCACGTCAGTTTCCAAAATTACCCATTGAGCAGCTGCAGACTCTCCATTGCCCAACCTTCATGGCTATCTTTCACACTAGTGTTTGGTAATGATGAATAGAAGCAAACAGGTCTGCAGATGAGAAGGAAATCTTCTTGCTGTTATTTTCCATCTATCATGGTTACACTAATTACAAGAACTTGGGAAAATTTGCAGTACAAACCCATTTTGCAATTCTGGCCTACATATGATGTCTAAAAATGTCTATCATTAATGTCACCCTGAAAATGTTTTAGTTTGTTAAAGAATTTCTCTAGGTGCCCAAGTTTATAAAGTTACTGTCTGAAATATGATACTGTCAAAAGACTGACAGTGAGTTGATATAGATAGGGCAGAAGTTCAGGTGCAATTCTCTGTATTTCTTGTGAGCTTGACAAGTCACAAATATTGTGTATGCAGTCCTCATTATGACTTGAAATCACTGCTAGTTTCAAGGAATGCATTGTTGATGATAATATGGTGAACATAAAAAATAAAAAGCATATCCATGATGAAATCCTCATTTAAAATAGGTCAAAAAATTAAAAATAATCTCCAAGCCCCTTCTCTAAAATGAAACCCCATCATTGATAAAATAACATTTTTTTCTTTGTAGGTTATAAAAATTGTGTCTTTTTTTAATACATAAGGGAAGAAAAAAAAATGGTATCACTACATCTTTTCCATATGATTTTCTTTATCTTTTATTTACTTTAAAACATAAGTTTTCTTTCATCACTTAGTATTGAGTCAACAGAAATAATCATATTCAGTGATCAAATAGTACATGTTAAAGCTATAATTCCCAATCAATAACACAAAAAATATAAACCAAAATTTCTCTCATTTTATTTATTCAATTCAGTTCAGTTGCTCAGTCGTGTCTGACTCTTTGTGACCCCATGAATTGCAGCACGCCAGGCCTCCCTGTCCATCACCAACTCCCAGAGTTCACTCAAACTCACGTCCATCAAGTCAGTGATGCCGGAAATCCACTCCAGTACTATTGCCTAGAAAATCCCATAGACAGAGGAGCCTGGTAGGCTACAGTAAATGGGGTCGCTAAGAGTCGGACACGACTGAGCGACTTCACTTTCAGGCCTCCCTGTCCATCACCAACTCCCGGAGTTCACTCAAACTCACGTCCATCAAGTCAGTGATGCCGGAAATCCACTCCAGTACTATTGCCTAGAAAATCCCATAGACAGAGGAGCCTGGTAGGCTACAGTAAATGGGGTCGCTAAGAGTCGGACACGACTGAGCGACTTCACTTTCAGGCCTCCCTGTCCATCACCAACTCCCGGAGTTCACTCAAACTCACGTCCATCAAGTCAGTGATGCCATCCAGCCATCTCATCCTCTGTCGGCCCCTTCTCCTCCTGCCCCCAATCCCTCCCAGTCTCAGAGTCTTTTCCAGTGAGTCAACTCTTCACATGAGGTGGCCAAAGTACTGGAGTTTCAGCTTTAGCATCAGTCCTTCCAAAGAACATCCAGGACTGATCTCCTTTAGAATGGACTGGTTGGATCTCCTTGCAGTACAAGGGACTCTAAAGAGTCTTTTCCAACACCACAGTTCAAAAGCATCAATTCTTCGGCACTCAGCTTTCTTCACAGTCCAACTCTCATGTCCATACATGACCACTGGAAAAATCATAGCCTTGACTAGACACATCTTTGTTGGCAAGGTAATGTCTCTGCTTTTTAGTATGCTATCTAGGTTGGTCATAACTTTCCTTCCAAGGAGTAAGCGTCTTTTAATTTCATGGCTGCAATCACCATCTGCAGTGATTTTGGAGCCCCCAAAATAAAGTCTGACACTGTTTCCACTGTTTCTCCATCCATTCCCTATGAAGTGATGGGACCAGATGCCATGATCTTCGTTTTCTGAACATTGAGCTTTAAGCCAACTTTTTCACTCTCCTCCCTCACTTTCATCAAGAGGCTTTTTAGCTCCTCTTCAGTTTCTGCCAGCATACCATACCCTAAAATATCAACAATGTTTATCCTTGCTGAGTCATGGAATTATTTGCAGTTTTAATGTTCTTTTCTGTATGCACTGAGTGTTTGGGGTTGTATGCAACTTGATTTTCTAGAACAGAAGTCTGGGATGGGACAGAACACAAGTCTTGGGTTTTGGCAATGCCCTAAGGTAGGAGCCCTAGAGAAGGGAATGACAATCCACTCCAGTGTTCCTGCCTGGAGAATTCCACAGAAGAGCCTGGTGGGCTACAGTCCATGGGGTTCCACAGAGACTGAAGTGACTAACACCTTCACTAAGGTAAGAGATCCCCTAAACCCAGGCTAGGACTTCTTTTACCAGAATCCACTGAACTACTCTGCAGAAAGGAGGAATCAGAAAAGAAATTCCTCAGAGGATCAAGACTAGGCAAACCCTGGAGAGTCAGAAAGCAGGCATGCGCACTGCAGAGGTGACTGGAGCTCACTCTCAAGGAGGAGAAACCAAGAATGGGCTTTTCATGTTGAGATTCCACAGTGCTAAGTGAAGCCACTTCAGGACTCACTTGCCATTTGATTGTTCTTACTGAGACCTAGGGCTGTGGGTGTGAATTGGGATGGAGAAGAAAGGAAGGAGGAGGATGGTGAGAAGTGAGACCCAGTGGAGACATGTGGGGAAGCCACCACAGAGAATTTTATCATTTTATAGAAATAATATATTGGATATCACTTTTACTGTCAAAATTATATTTGACTAATAGGAGAATCAAATTTAGGCAACTTCTGTTCTTGCCAAGACTGAATTTAAGCAAACACTAGACAACTCCTGAATGGATTCCCTTATTTTTGAACTTATAAAATGGTCCTGCAGGGATGATCAAAAGCACATGTCTTCAAGTCCTGCCTTCTTGTTGAAGTTAGAGAGTTCTGCATAAACATGCTTGATGTCCCCCAAGTTATCAAGGGTCCTAAATTGTTGGGGAGAAAAGAATTATGTCTGGTACAGGCTCAGAATATGATCAATTCTCTGAAAATGTACTTTGAGAACAGGCAGCAGCCCAGTTCTCATGTGTTCTATTGTAAAATTTGAGAAGGAGTGAGAAAGGAACACCAAAACTGCTGCTTCATAAAGATGTCTTTCCCTTAGACATCATTTAAGAATGACTGTTTATCAAGTATCAAAAATCAAAGTCTTATCTGGGAATTTATAGTTCAGAAATAGGAGAGTCAAAGAGAGGGAATGGGAGAGAGAGAGAAAATGAACCTGCAAGCACAGTAGCTAACAGATGCCTGGCAGTGACCAGGCAAACAACCTTAAAATAGACTTGTATTCTTTACTCAAATTAAAAATGCCATATGACTTGTTTCTATTCAATTAACTGCTTGCTTCTCATAGCCAGTCAGGCCAGAACTTCCACCACTACTCTTTTCCTCTGCCAAGTTCCTGATTATGTGTTAAGACTGGAGGGGAGAGGGAATGCTATTTGCCTCCAGCTGATGCAGATTAATAACTGAGACACAGGAACCATTTGGGAGAATAATGAGTCGCTTCCTGGTCTAAACAGCAGCTCCAGGCGATGGTTGACCAAACAAATACAAAATCATAAGGAGGAAAATGGAGGCCTCTGTTGAATCTTGAAAGAGGAAAATTTGAAATACATAAAAGTGTATTTTTTTTTTAAAAGTGTATTTTAACAAGCAGGTAGTAATTTTATGGAACATGTGCCTTCAAGATGGGATATAGGCCAGCAACAACAATGATGACAAACCAGAGAAAGATAAAGGACTTTAAAAATGCTGTGGAGTAAATGACACAACACAGTTCTCACTTTAAAAAATGTTCATTAAACCACTGGTAAAGGGAAAAGAAATTAACATCTGCCGAATGAATTGCCTAGAAATTTTAGATCCATGTTAAATAACTGAGTGATAGTTGCATTCTTGTCTTTGGTTACATTTCAAGGGAACACTGTTGGTACTTAACATTTATGTATTCTGTCAATGTTTACTTTCATATACATAAAGCATTTATTGTGCCATGCTGTTATTCTACAGGAGTTGTTCAGGTGCCAAGTTGTGTGCCACTCTTTGCAACCCCGTGAACTGTAGCACACTAGGCTTCCCTGTCCTTCACTATCTCCCGGAGCTTGCTTAAACTCATGTCTACTGAGATGGTGATGCCATCTAGCCATCTCATTCTTGGTCACCCCCTTCTCCTCCTGCCCTTAATATTCTAGAGTATTAAGTATTAATTTAAACATGACTGTTTCAATTCATCAAATACATTTTTGGGGCATTTATTAGGATGAACATATGACTTTTCCACCTTTAGTCTATAAATGTGGCAGTTGTATAGTAGAATATCCTCTGGCTGATCCTAGGCTACTGAACCATGATTTACTCTGAGAGGCCATCTATGATGCCCCCGTATAAGGTTAGATCCTCCTGTTAGGTGTGCCCATGGCACCACATACCAGACCTGCCCCAACATTTGCAAGACCTGGGGCAAGAATATAAATGAAGTGCTACATCCTGTTTGTCTAAATATTTTAAAACTATCAATCAAACTAGCAACCCGTTAAATAAAATATGTTCCATCCTCCTACCATGACAAATATATCCACAAAACCACCTGGAAAACAAGGTCCAAATTAGAATTTTCAGAATCTTCAGAGCTCTGTTCTAGAACATGACTTTGGGGGAGAAGTGGCCCCCGCCCCGTGTCTATAGTCTGTGGGCACTCCTCTTTCTCTTTCCCTTCCCACTCCTGCCTCCAACCGGAGCTGCCAGGGGATTCCTCTGCCTGTGTGTGGACCACTCAAGCCCTGTTCACAGCCTTCCCCAAGCATTGTGTTTTACCTGTCCATTGCTGGGCATATAAACACAAGCTCAACATTCAGTAGGTGGATAGAGAGACATCTGCTCTGGCCCTAGGAGTGGGTTTAGACCATTCGAGGAGGAAATTCTGGCATCCCTGTTACTCAGAGGAGGGTCTAGTAGGGATTGTGAGCTCCAGATGGACATGTCCAAGATATCTCATAGATATGTCTGCTGTCTCCTTGCTTGGTGAGAAGGGGCACTGTGGGTGGTGGGGTTGGGGGCAGAGAGAGTTTCTCTGAAACCTAGGACTGAGGCCAAAGACCCTTTCTGTCTGAGTCTAAGGGTAGTAGTGCCTTGAACCATCCTGTGTTACTGTTACTGTTAAGTCACTTCAGTTGTGTTCGACTCTGTGCAACCCCATAGAATTTGAAGCATTTTAATCAGTACTAATTGGGAAATGGTTATAGTATATCTAGTTGATGAAATATTATACTGTAAGCTGATGAAATTATAAGGATTAATGATAATATGAAAAATATGTGCAATATAATTTTAAGTGAAAAAAATACAAGGCAAAATTTATGCCACATATTTATAATAACAAAGTTATTTTTATGTATGAAAAAGATGGGCAGTACAGGAAAATGACAACAACTGCATCAGGGTGGTAGAATTGTGGTTCAGCTTTTTCTTTTAAAAATAATTAAATGATATAGCAAAGCCTCTGTCCAAAACTAAAAATTTAATAATACTAAATAAAACCATTTAGGTATGAGTAGATTTTGAGTGCCAAAGGATATTTTTTTCTGTTAGTTTTTGTTTACTCATGCTCTATACATTTATGTAACTTTATTTAGAAAAGTAGAGTAACCAAATTTTATACTCACACCCATATGATTATATATGCTACTGCTGCTGCTAAGTTGCTTCAGTCGTGTCCGACTCTGTGCGACCCCATAGACCGCAGCCCACCAGGCTCCTCTGTCCATGGATTTTCCAGGCAAGAGTACTGGAGTGGGGTGCCATTGCCCTCTCCAATGATTAGTCATATACATAAATGTATATTTAAATATAACTTATATTAGAAATGTTTATTTTCTTTTTTTTTTTTGGCTGTGCTGGGTCTTCGTTGATGTGCACGCTTTTCTCTGGTTGTGGTGAGCAGGGGTTACTCTTTGGTTGTGCTGCACGGGCTTCTCAGGGGCTTTTACTGTTGTGGAGCACAGGCTCTCGGGCACATGGGCTCAGTAGTTGTGGCTCCTGGGCTCTGGAGCACAGGCTCAGTAATTACCACACATGGGCTCTGTGGCATGTGAGAGCTTCCTGGATCAGGGATCGAACCTGTTTCCTGGTCTGGCAGGCAGATTCTTTACCACTGAGCCACCAGGGAAGCCTGAAACGTGTATATATGTATACATATATATTTACCATGATTTATATTTAAATATAATTTTTATTTTTAATTTTTATATTGTTTACTGAGATAAATTTAGACACACTGGAGAAAGCCCAGAGGAAAAAGAAAATGTAACCTGAAAATTTCCTTAAAAAAACTAAGGACTTTTAGCCTGGAGAAGACCCAAATTATATTTCATATATTTCTTAGATACAAACTGCAGTCCTCTAGAAAAGGCCCCAGACATTATTTACTCACTCACTCATTCATTCAACAGATGTTTAGGAGACTGCTATGCTTTGAGAGCCTTTGCCAGATGCTGGAGAAGAAGTGATGAATAGGACTAGCAGGTGAGTGACCATGGAAACTGCTGTGACATCCTGATGGGAGAAAGTATAATCAGAGGATGTAACAGGAAGGATGGAAGGTTTCCGTGAACCCAGGTTAAACACTTCTCCTGGTCAGAGCTGTTCAAGGATGGACCGACCGCCTACAATGAAGTAAATTCCTTTTCAGGGTGCATGACCCATTGGCGGTGATGATGGTATTTTTAAAAGTAGATATGTAATTGGACCATAAGCCTTCTGAACTTTGAGATTCCCTCTATCGCATGCCCAAATCAGACACAAGTGCACCAGAGGAGACCAAAGAAGGGAAACAAGACTCAAGCTACCTAGGTAGAGAATTGGTTTGGACATAAGAGACAAACTTACTTTCAGAGGAATGATTTTCTTCAGGTTGTGACTAGAAGTTAGAGGGAACGATGACAAGTTGAGGAAACACACATCTGGTGTGGAGCCTTCTCTTCTCCTTTATAGGCAGGAGGCTGCATCTGCTGGACCCTGCAAGTTTATCTCAGCTTAGCTATGGAAATGTTCTTATCTGTGGATGGCTGAGGAAATTAGTACCTGAGAGGAAGCTTCAGGGAAAGAGCTGAGAGGCAGAGGGGGCCTCAGAGTCAACAGCTGAGATGGAGAGCATGATTGTCTGCATCAGTGACAGCCGTCAGGGGAAGCAAGGATAGGACCCATTAGTTTCTGCAGGAAATGAGCCAGCAGAGGCTCTGAAGAGGGGCATCTCTGTGACTTGAGGGAACCTGAAGAAACGGTGGTGGCAGTTTCTTGGTGCCAGGACGGGAGAGGCAAGGATGAGGAGCTGTCACCGCCAGGGGTTTTGCAGGTGAGCCTGTTGCAATCAGGAGTGAGAAAGGCACTGGTGAGTCATTGCTGAGCAACAAGGAAGGGATTGGGACGCCAGGCATGAGGAAATGGGGAGGAACTAGTAAACTCTTCCTCCTGGATTCAGCACACACAGCCCTTTCCACACAGCAGGCCCTCAGGCATGGCTGGCTTTGTGATTTCTGACCTGAAGGTTGGAATTGTGGATTGTAATCACACTCTTTTATTTTTCAGATGTACTCTTTACTAAAAGTCCTGTTGTTAACAGGTGCTGCTTAACTCCCTCAATGAAAATTAAAAAAAAAAAAAAAATGAATGAAATTCAGATTAAAAATAAAGCGTATCCTTATAAATTAAGGTGCTTCCACATCACCATATCATGTCACCCCGAGATCATTTCTTCACAAATGAGGAAACTGAGGCATAGAACTCACAGGGATTAGATGAGGAGCCAGACTGAAAATGCAGGTTTTCTGATTGCAGTTACTGGATGCCT
>SJYT01078026.1:29839-53745 GCA_006410635.1 Cephalophus harveyi
GGGGGGGGGGGGCAGTCTTTCTGCCCCCTTCTGATGCCTGTATCAGAAGCTTTCTCTATCTCTTTTATACTTCAATAAAACTTTATTACACAAAAGCTCTGAATGATCAAGCCTTGTCACTGGTCCCAAATTGAATTCATCTCCTCTGGATGCCAAGAATCCCAGAGTCTTTCATGGCTCAGCAACAGCCTTTCAATCGGACAGCCAAAGTCTTTGACTGTGTGGATCACAACAAACTGGAAAATTCTTAAAGAGATGGGAGTATCAGAGTACCTTACTTGCTTCCTGAGAAATCTGTATGCAGGTCAGGAAGCAACAGTTAGAACCAAACGTGGAACAACAGACTGGTTCCAAATTGGGAAAGGAGTACATCAAGGCTCTATATTGTCACCCTGCTTATTTATTATTTGCAGAGTACATCATGTAAAATGCCAAGTTGGATGAAGCACAAGCTGAAATAAAGATTTCAGGAGAAATATCAGTAACCTCAGATATGCAGATGACACCACACTTATGGCAGAAAGTGAAGAAGTAAAGAGCCTCTTGAAGAATTGAAAGAGGAGAGTGAAAAAGTTGGCTTAAAATTTAACATTCAGAAAGCAAAGATAATGGCAGCTTGTCCCATCACTTCATGGCAAATAGAAGTGGAAACAATGGAAACAGTGAGAGATTTTATTTTCTTGGGCTCCAAAATCACTACAGATGGTGACTGCAGCCATGAAATTAAAAGATGCTTGCTCTTTGAAAGAAAAGCTCTGATCAAGCTAGATAGCATATTAAAAAGCATAGACATTACTTTGCTGACAAAAGTCCATCTCATCAAAGCAATGTTTTTTCCAGTAGTTATGTATGAATGTGAGAGTTGGACCATAAAGAAAGCTGAATGCCAAAGAACTGAAATTTTTGAACTGTGGTGTTGGACAAGACTCTTTGAGAGAGTCTTTGGGATTGCAAGGATATCAAATCAGTCAGTCCTAAAGGAATCAGTCTTGAATATTCATTAGAAGGACTGATGCTAAAGCTGAAGCTCCAATAATTTGGCTACCTGATGCAAAGAGCTGACTCATTAGAAAAGACTCTTGATGCTGGGAAAGATTGAAGGCAAGAGAAGGGGACGACAGGGGGCAAGATGGTCTGGGAGATGGTGAAGGTCAGGGAAACCTTGTGTGCTGCAGCCCATGGGGTTGCAAAATATTGGACACAACTCAGCAACTGAACAACATCAACAACAAATTTTAAAAATCTAAAAATTTTCTTAAAGGGCAGATAGGGTAGGTTGGTAGGAGAGATGCTTTAGTTTCAGACTTTTGCCATTGTGAGTACTTTGTGTAGGGAAGAAAAAAACAAATCTGAAAAATTTATTTTGAGGCATTTAAAAATTGTAAGTATTCAGTGATAACAAGGAATAACTGTTAATATTCTTCAAGCAAGGGAATTATTTTGTTAGGATAAAGGGACAAGATGTTCCTTTATAACCATTTAAAAAGATTTAAAAGGGGGAAAGAAAGGATACATAAACTTTATACAGAACAGTTTCACTAATTCTGGTGTCCAGTAATGTAGTGGAATGAATTCCTCATTTTCTCGTTGTTGTTGTTGCTCAGTTGTGTCCGACTGCAGCACCATGCACCATAGTATGCCAAGCTTCCCTGTCCTTTACCATCTCTACTTCTCCATATAATGGAAATTTTTATATGATAGATATATAATACCAGAGCATAGAAAATTAATCAGTTTTTAGCAATAGTTGAGGAGGGAAATGTAAGAATCTCAGAAACAGTTATTTCCATACACTAGATTTATAGTATTGTGATTAAGCAATAAATAAAATAAAAACTGGCAGATTGGAAAGATATTTTAAGTGAAATTCCTTAACTGAATGAATGAATCAGATCAGACACAGATTACAACTGAAGTAAATGGTTTACTACTTTCTGCCCAAAACTTTATTGCCATGGTCTTGAGTCCTTGAAAATCTGATTAAGCATCATGGTAAGATTTCCCACAAACTTTTGGTAATGTTTGTTTTTGTAAGGTCAATGAAAACAGGAATCTACATTCCTGATACTTCAGGATGCACCTGGCTATCCAGGGGTAATTTGTAAGAGAGAAAAAACCACCCACTTAAGAACAGTGCAAAGGCAGCTAGACATGCCACTATAACAGTGTTGCCAATTTTCTGAGCATGTGGCTTGAAGGGTATATTGAAAGATGGTGGGAAGACAATACCCTCTTCAGTCATCACAGAGTGGTAATTCCAGGTGACAGCAACTGAGATACAGATACCAGCAGCTATGTTGAGAATTCCTGAAATGACAAATGCTTTGTAGGTAGTAGTATTCTCAAGAATTCCCATGGACACATTTTTAAGTGCAAAAATAACAGAGGCTTTCCCCAAGAGTCCTAGAACACTGGCCATCAGTAAGAGGTTTTGAGAAACACGGATATCAAGAGGCAGGTAAGTATCATGGTAGCTGTAACTGTGACATGAGGTAGCTGTGGTGATGTTGGTTTGACGGAAGACACAGACTCTCCACATTCCCATGCAGGCCAGACCGGAGAATTGTGAGGCATTGTCTAGATACCATACTCGCCACTCCACGAAGCCCATGGAAGTGGTGCTGAGGATCCATCCAATAGTGGCGACTGCAAAACCTACTATTTGGCAATTGGCGCTATTGATGAGCAAGGGCATGGTAGATGTGTACCCAAGGGAACTGCAAACAAATACAGGACATCATGAATTTGGAAAATTTGGCCTAGAACAACACACTCAACCCACTATCTCCATTCTCCTCCCCTACATTTACACTGCTGTGGATAAACAGTACTGTATTTGAGATTTAAGTACTATTATTTGTCACCAGAGACATTTGACTCTCAAGCTCTGCACTGGGGAGCACAGGCCAAGCAAATTTTCTGAAGGGTCATCTGGGAATATTTACTAAAAGACTTAAAATGTGCAAATTTTCAAACAGACAGTTCTACTTCGGAGCATTTGTCCAAAGATGTAACGTAAGATTGATCACAAATATTTAGTCAAAAAAAAAAAAAAATAGTCAACGCAGCCTCTTTGTAATATTGAAAAGTGGGAAAAAAATTTCAGGGGCAAAAAGAAGGCTTGGTTAAGTAATTTATGCACATCCTTGCAAGAGGCCTATATGGCAGCATTCAGAGTAGACTAGACTTGTATGAGGGGCAATATTTTGTGTTTTGACTCTTCTCAAGGTTCATCCATGTTGTAACATGTACGAGTACTTGGCTACTTTGAGTTAGAGGGATTAGGCGTTCTGAAAGCTATTTGTATTGTGAAGAATCAGTTACATGTAGGAAGGAGTACGTAATCTAATGCAGAACTCAATGACTTATGAAGGGGCCCACACACACACAGTACTGCACTGGAAGGCAAAGTGCTAACCACAGGACCATCATGGAACTCCCTAAATTGTTTCTTCAATTTGATATATAGATGATTATTTTTTAAGAAAGTGATCTTTATGAACACACACCCATCTTGAACATTCTTCCCATAATAGGGGACTACTGGTATCACCTTGGCAGAATCTCTCACCCTGTTCCTCTCTCCCACCTCAGTTCAGATCAGTTCAGTTCAGTTGCTCAGTCATGTCCGACTCTTTGCGACCCCATGAATTGCAGCACGCCAGGCCTCCCTGTCCATCACCAACTCCCAGAGTTCATTCAGACTCACGTCCATTGAGTCAGTGATGCCATTCAGCCATCTCATCCTCGGTCGTCCCCTTCTCCTCTTGCCCCCAATCCCTCCCAGCATCAAAGTCTTTTTCAATGATTCAACTCTTCACATGAGATGGCCAAAGTACTGGAGTTTCAGCTTTAGTATCATTCTTTCCAAAGAAATCCCAGGGCTGATCTCCTTCAGAATGGACTGGTTGGATCTCCTTGCAGTCCAAGGGACTCTCAAGAGTCTTCTCCAACACCACAGTTCAAAAGCATCAATTCTTTGGCGCTCAGCCTTCTTCACAGTCCAACTCTCACATCCACACATGACCACTGGAAAAACCATAGCCTTGGCTAGATGGATATTAGTTGGCAAAGTAATGTCTCTGCTTTTGAATATGCTGTCTAGGTTGGTCATAACTTTTCTTCCAAGGAGTAAGCATCTTTTAATTTCATGGCTACAGTCACCATCTGCAGTGATTTTGGAGCCCCAAAAAATAAAGTCTAGGACCCCCATTGAATCCTTGCTCCTGTCTCACCCTTGATTTCTGCCAATGTTCCATTTAAATTGCTTAAGTTTTTTTTTCTTTTGTTTTTTTTTTTTTATCTCTGCTTTTGAATATGCTATCTAGGTTGGACATAACTTTTCTTCCAAGGAGTAAGCGTCTTCTAATTTCATGGCTGCAGTCACCATCTGCAGTGATTTTGGAGCCCCCAAAAATAAAGTCTGACACTGTTTCCACTGTTTCCCCATCTATTTCCCATGAAGTGATGGGACCAGATGCCATGATCTTCGTCTTCTGAATGTTGAGCTTTAAGCCAACTTTTTTCACTCCCACCAGACAGCGGGAATTCCAAGTTGGGTATTATTATTGACCAAGCCATTATTGACAGTCTCTTTGTTTCCTGTTCTACAAAATAGGAGGAATCACATTGTTTGAAATCACATCTATTTGAAATCAATGGTTTACACCAGACATTAATTAAAATATAACACTTTCAACAGATTTTAACAAGGAAAAATTCATCCAGAATTCATATAACAGCACTACCATATGCTACCTATAAAACACATTATTAGATGAATATTCTAGGTGAAATCTACCTTTAGCTAGGTAGCATGTTTATTTTCCCTCTAAGGATTTTCTAGGAGAGATGACAACACTAGACCTCGTGTATTAGAAACATCAAAATCTAAAATATTACAATTTCAAATAATACACAATTCCTAAAGGGCCAAAAATTTTACAATGTCTAAGAGAAATTATGCTTTTATGCAAGAACCTTACTACTAATAAGAGCTTTCTGATTTTTATGGACTAGGAATATTTTTTTTCTAAATGTTATTGCTTTGCTTAACTACTCTCCCATTTCTTGAAAATATGAGCATGCACTTCATTTTAAAGACATTTACCTCACACTGTAAGAAATGGCCAATCAGGTCAGCATTGGCACTCCTAAAGGATGGTAATTGAGATCTAATCCAAGTTTATAACCCAATGCAAATTAAAGGAAGTCATTTTCTCCTACTCTGCAAAGAATCACCAGAATTATATAGGGGAAAACTTACTTGCCCACAAGGTACTTTTCAGACTTGTTTTGAATTTAAAACCATCACACTCCCAAGACAACACCAACAGCCCATTAGGAATTTGGAGTTTATAGCACAGAAATACACAAAAAAGCCAATGGTGCTTAGACATAGTAAAAGATTCTCAACTCATACACAGTAAAAGAAATGAAAATTTATTTTGTACTCATTTTTTAAAAGGCTATTATTTTGGAAAAGATTAAAAATTGAATAACATACTGGTTTGGTGAGAATAAAGAAAAATAAGTCTTCTTATGCAAAGCTGATGGAAGTGTAGCTTGGTAGTATTTATTGAAATTTCAAATGTGCAAACTCTTAGATTCTAATGTGAGAAATGTCTCCTATAGACTTGCCTGCATTCATTCAAAATGACATGTGCACAGGGTTATTAATTACAGCACTATTTCTAAGAACAAAACACTGGAAGCAATCCAAATCTTCATCAATGGAGAATATGCATCTTCCATATACTGAAATATTAGGCAACGAATAAGATGGGGAAATATATGTTGATATAAAACAGCATCTAAGACTTATTTCTAAGTAAAAAAAAATAAAGTTGCAGAAAGAATATGTACTTCCATATTGCTTGCATTTATTAACTTAAAAGATAAACAGTGATTGTCCATTTGGAGGGAAATTGGCTGGCTGGAGGAGAGGGCTAGAAAGAAGTCATTTGCATGCTATTTTATACCTCTTAAATTTTGAACTATATGAATATATTACCTATTCAGAAGAGTAAGTGAGAAACTTCAAATATATAATCTGAATGCAGTGAGTGGCCCCCCTCACACTAGAGAGAGTCATGCTGTGTGGCAGTGAGCTGATGATTGACCCAAGGATTCCACTGTGCATGTTACTGTCATCAGGGTGCACTTAAGCGGAGGTCAAAAACCCATCACAGCCACCTACACTTCCCTCCAGCTGCAGCTAAGCCTCTTGGCATTCTTTTTCATTTTTTCACATTCCTCCTTTGACAGCCTGAATTAACTAACGGCAGTGCTACAACTGCGTGATGCCATAAATGGACATCCCCACATGTAAGATCCTGTTCCCTGGATGCCACCTCTGAGAATTCTGCCTAAATCCATCACTTACTGGTAGGAACCTGCTTTAGAATACACCCTCAGTATTCATGCCACTAATGCAGAGAGAAATATATAATAATGCAGTTTTAACATAGCCATGAGGATGACTCTGTATGGGAGCCAGAAATGCTGAGCAGGTCCATGGTGCCAACAACGGCTTCCTGTACTCTAAGCTGATATGTATCTCTGGTGTTAAGAGATCATAATATTTTACTTACTTCTTTTGTTTAAGTGGATATGCTTGATTGCTGCTTCCATAAGGCATGCACACAGTAGAGCATTTCCTTCATTCCTAACTTGAGATTCAGATCAGGACTGAGCTACTTTATACTTCAGGTATCTTTTGTTTGGGCCATTGCTGAGTGAAGTTTTAAAGTTAAAAAGACAATTAAATAAAAACAAAAGAACCAAGTGGTATGAGGTTACTAGCTTTCAACATTCACACGTTATGAAGGAATCAGAAGGTGTGAATGTTGACTGTTACATTAGTTTTCATTTTTCACCATTATGTTTGGTATTTAAGAAGATGTATTTGTTGTTTAAAACCTTCATGCCAGTGCATAATTACCACCCTATCACAAAGCCAGTACTCTAGGAAACATCCCAAATAGAGTATACTAAAAACACACAGTATATGCGCACACGTGCACGCGCGTGCACACACACACACAATGTTTTTTTTTTTTTTACACACACACAATGTTAATAAAACTACTGAGAATTCTTATTTATCAATATTCTAATATTTTAAGTACTCAAATTAGGATAATCCCTTTATTAAAAAGATGTGCTTATCTCTATATTCATATGTATTGATATATTTCCTCCTGCTGCTGCTGCTGCTGCTGCTGCTAAGTCACTTCAGTCGTGTCCGACTCTGTGCGACCCCATAGACAGCAGCCCACCAGGCTCCTCCGCCCATGGGATTTTCCAGGCAAGAGTACTGGAGTGGGTTGCCATTGCCTTCTCCGATATTTCCTCCTAAAGTAGTCAAAAACAATTATTCAATAAGTCCTAGTATCAAAAAGGAAGAGAAAATCCCATAAATATAAATGAACATGCCAAGATATAAAAACAACCTTGCTGACTAACTTTAAGGGTATATTATAAAAGCAATTTATCATTGCAGCAGTTTACACAATTCTAATAATTCTTACTGCCTTTTGCTTAGTGATTAGTGTTGTACATACACGGGAAAAAAGGACACAGTAGAGGTACAAGTAACCAAAATAAGAAAATGACCCCTAACTTTGCTGGGCATGAAAACCCTCTTTCCATTTCTTTTCTTTCAGACTAAGGCTTGCTGAGCCTGTCCTTTAGCATAGTGTCACACAAAAAAACACATGTCATCTAGCTGTTCTATCATAACTCTGTCAGACTCATGACTATTTCCTCACATTTACTAAGATTTGACACCTGGATTATGGCTCCTCTTTGCTCTTTGTCCCAGAACCACCCTGAGTGACTTCAGATATTTAATATCCAGCTGTGAAAGTGACTCATCTAATATCCTGCCTTCTCATTTTTTTTTTTTTTTTGAAACTCCTGAACTCTCATTGAGTAACCCAATCTCATGGAACTTCATCTCTCAAATCTTATACTCCAGGACTACTCTTTGACCAAACCTCCTAGGCTTTCAGCTCTTCCGCTCTCTTATCCTCAAGAGCCTTTCCTTTAACTGTCAGTCCCTGGACCACTACACCCCCTCTATTCTGTCCTTTCCTGCCCAGCTGAGAGCCATAGTCCACTATAATGACCATTCTGTCATCATTAATCACAATAATGCTGCCCTCTCATCCATGTTATCAAAACCTCAAGTCTTCAGTCAATGAAAATTTTTGGATGCTCAGAGACACATTGTTGAAAATCACATACCTTTGCAGTTTGCTGTCACTATGAATTCATGGTCCCTCTTCTGAGGGAAGCCTCAAGTATTTAGTCTTTTAATTTGTCTCTGTTGTCTATCCAGTCTTCCTCAAATTCTGCAACTGCTTTCAATTCAATTAAAAAATATAGAAATTCTCTCATATTACCCTCAATTCATGAAACCTCTTTTTCCTGTCCAGTAATAAGATATAACCCAGAGACCGAGCACAGTCTTCGTTGTCTACATACACTAGAGTGATGTAACAAAAATAAACATGTAGTTGAAAAAGTTGGCTTAAAGCTCAACATTCAGAAAACGAAGATCATGGCATCGGGTCCCATCACTTCATGGGAAATAGATGGGGAAACAGTGGAAACAGTGTCAGACTTTGTTTTTTGGGGCTCCAAAATCACTGCTGATGGTGACTGCAGCCATCAGCTGCAATTAGAAGACGCTTACTCCTTGGAAGAAAAGTTATGTCCAACCTAGATAGCATTTTCAAAAGCAGAGACATTACTTTGCCGACTAAGGTCCGTCTAGTCAAGGCTATGGTTTTTCCTGTGGTCATGTATGGATGTGAGAGTTGGACTGTGAAGAGGGCTGAGCGCCACAGAATTGATGCTTTTGAACTGTGTTGGAGAAGATTCTTGAGGGTCCCTTGGACTGCAAGGAGATCCAACCAGTCCATTCTGAAGGAGATCAGCCCTGGGATTTCTTTGGAAGGAATGATGCTAAAGCTGGAACTCCAGTACTTTGGCCACCTCATGCGAAGAGTTGACTCATTGGAAAAGACTCTAATGCTGGGAGGGATTGGGGGCAGGAGGAGAAGGGGACGACAGAGGACGAGATGGCTGGATGGCATCACGGACTCGATAGATGTGAGTCTGAGTGAACTCCGAGAGATGGTAATGAACAGGGAGGCCTGGCATGCTGCGATTATGGGGTCGCAAAGAGTCGGACACGACTGAGCAACTGAACTGAACTGAACTGACACTACCATTCCCCACATTAATCCTTTTGGGAGACACCTCCTGTTATTTACTGAATAATGTCCAAGATCTTGACAGGGTACTCATTGCCTCCTGGCTACCTACTAGCTCTTCTAGCTTTATTTCTCCTATTTAGCCTTGGACCTTCTACCATGCTGTGCTTAGTTGCTCAGGCATGTCTGACTCTTTGAGACCCAATGGACTGTAGCCCTTCAGGCTCCTCTGTCCATGGGGATTCTCCAGGCAAGAATACTGGAGTGAGTGGCCGTGCACTCTTCCAGAGGATCTTCCCAACCCAGGCGTCGAACCCAGGTCTCCTGCATGTAGGCAGATTCTTTACCATCTGAGCCACTAGGAAAGCCTTTTCTACCATCAGTTCAGTTCAGTTCAGTCGCTCAGTCGTGTCCGACTCTTTGCGACCCCATGAATCACAGCACGCCAGGCCTCCCTGTCCACCGTAACATTCTATATATTCCTGTTTTACCCCGGTGTTTTCTCTTTTTAGTCCCTTAGTTTCTCTCTTTAGTTCCTTTAGTTCCACTCCTTTAGTTCCTTCATCCCCTCGACTGTTTCCCCCTAAAATCAATACTTGGATCATGGCAAATAAAATGGCTACCATAAGAAGAGTATAGTTATATTACAGATGTACTGAAGAAAGGATAAAGAACAATAATATTGGAATTGAAATCTTATACTTCCTTGTAGATCTTGTGGTAAGCACCATAGTGTTGATAAAATAGTAACTACTCAATATTTTTTTTTTACTGATTCTCAATCCTTCTTTTTTTTTTTTTTTTACATTGTTACTTCCCTATCCTAGAACTCACTTATTGCGTTTANATAATATTGGAATTGAAATCTTATACTTCCTTGTAGATCTTGTGGTAAGCATCATAGTGTTGATAAAATAGTAACTACTCAATATTTTTTTTTTACTGATTCTCAATCCTTTTTTTTTTTTTTTTTTTACATTGTTACTTCCCTATCCTAGAACTCACTTATTGCGTTTAATGCCAATTCCAATGTTCTCTGCCTGGTTTTTAAGACCATCCTATATCTGGCTTTATTGCTTCACCCTTATAATAATGCCTTCCTCTGGTCTGCCCATCTCTTTGCTGTCCTTTTTCAGTTTCATGCTTCTTTCCTCAAGTTCTCCATCCTACTGATAATGTTTATCTCAAATATCACACTCCATTTCTGTCCCCTCTACCATTCCCAGTTTTCCATTCTGGTTCTTCTTCTTTTTTTTTTCCAGGATCATTCAAACTTTTAAATTCACTCCACATCTTCTTAGCATTTCCATGAGTACTTTATGCATTCTTATCTTTCTATTCTTAATAGAGAATAATAATAGTTCTCAACTCACTGGGTTACTGTGAGAATTAGAAGTGTTAGTATAGGTGATGTACCTGCCAGAGTTCATGCTCATAGACGTGTATCACAAACTTCATCAGATGTTCTCATCCTAAATCTTTGTTCTACACGGCCATTGCACATCACGAACACTTGACAGATTTCTAATTTTCTTAGAGTTATAGAACTTCTGTCTAAAGCTTGAATCTGAGTTCCTTGAGAACCAAATCCCTGTCATATACTGTGGTCTTACCACCACATCACCCAAAAAGATAGAAAGTAGTAAGGAAGTAGTCACTTAACTTGTGGATGATTTCTTGGTAAATTTTATCCCACAAAATCAGTGGTTAATTACTAATAGATTAGTAGCATAACTTGAAACATCATCATCAGCATAGCCTAAAACAAGTTTTCCGGAAGTTATTTCTTTCTGGATATAAAATATACATTGGTGGTAGCATTCAAATATGTATGAATCCAATGTTCTTGGTATTCATAACAATTCATTCAAAATAGGAAAACCATACTGAGACCATGTAATGAAAATTTGTTTCCCTTTCTGTGTTACACCCCGCCTGTCTACATCCTATTCTCCGATAGAAACAGAATCATCTCTCAGGTGGAAAGAAAGTTCTTCTCTATTTTAGTGACTCTCAAATAAGGCAACAGAATAGGTGAACGAGGTGATTAAATAAAAATTTTGTTTCCTAATTTTCTTCTAGGTAATCTGAATCAAAAGAGTAACCACAACCTTACTCTGTGCTACATTCCTGTGAACAAATTTAAGTGAATCTCATGTTTGGTGCATGCAGAGTCTATTTAAACATCACACTGTGTTGTGTATGAAGTCTGGAAAGTAGTAGGGGAAAGAAAATATTGCTGTTTTCAACTGTATCTAGCTTGGGAAGCCTTGCAAAAAATTTAGAAAGTTAGATAGTGAGAGAAATGTGGGGCAATATTACCCAATATTTGGATAAGAATAATTTGTTTTTAATGTGTGTGAACCTCAACATGGAGTCATCAAGTTGAATTACAATTTAGGGTTGCGCAAGGTTTCAGTGAGTGAGTTGGTTGAGTTTTTATTTACAATGGCTCAGAGGTTAAAGCATCTGCCTGGAATGCTGGAGACCTGGGTTCGATCCCTGGGTTGGGAAGATCCCCTGGAGAAGGAAATGGCAACCCACTCCAGTACTCTTGCCTGGAGAATCCCATGGAGGGAGAAGCCTTGGTAGGCTACAGTCCATGGGGTCGCAAAGAGTCGGACACGACTGAGCGACTTCACTTAAACAGAATTAACTGCATTTAAANTTGGGAAGATCCCCTGGAGAAGGAAATGGCAACCCACTCCAGTACTCTTGCCTGGAGAATCCCATGGAGGGAGAAGCCTTGGTAGGCTACAGTCCATGGGGTCGCAAAGAGTCGGACACGACTGAGCGACTTCACTTAAACAGAATTAACTGCATTTAAAAATACACTAACATTTACTGAAATTTGAAACAAACCCCTAACAACAACTCATAAACTATGAAAATGATCCTGTTCACTAAAGAGATCTTGCTCAGCTTCCTATGGATTAATAATTATTTTTTGTGAGATAATCACTAATGGGATAAATTTAGAGAAACATTCTAACCAACCACTGACTGGTTTTTAGTATCAACCTATTTTATTAGTGTTAATAGAAAAGTAGTCATTAAGTTCATTTGCTTTTTAAGTGAATATGAGAAGATTGTTTTAAATGTTAATTTCCAAAGAATAAAATTTCAAGACAGTAATATTTACCTTTTTAATTGATGCTGTATAATAGCTTTAGAATGTTTAGATATTATTTCTCTTAATTCCCTTTTAAAAAGCACACATGGGTTAACATCAATTGTAGGTAATTGTGAAAAAGAAAGATTGTCTATGCTAGCAGTTCTCAACTGTTTTTAACTATTCTAGGAACTTAAAAATACCACTGCCCCAAGCACAGTCATGGTCTGAACCCCAGACAGTTGTAGCTCAGGCTCTCTGAGAGTGAGTTTGGGCACCCCATACAAGTATATTTAATATCACTTCTAGGTGATTGAAATTATGTCAGGAATTTCCAAAGTTTATAATATTTTATATGAAATGTGATTCTTCTTTCATTCACAAATGTGATACAGATTATACTGTAGTCTTATTTATAGAAAAATTCTCCCAGTCACCTCTCTCCCTCACACTCTACCACAATGGGAAAACCTCCTTGAGGACAGGGTCTAAGTTTTAAATATATTTGTATCCCCTGTATCTAGTGCTATGTCAGGCTGAAACAGCCAGTGAATATTAGAGGTATTAAAAGGTATACCTTTTTCTTACAATGACACATCTTGCTCTTGTAGAGATTGTTTTTATTTAATTAGTGCTTACTTATAGAGATATATCTAATTTTGTTATTTTACTTTGGCGATTAACAGAGGCATTTGTTTTGTATTTTCCTGCTTTGTAAGTTTGCTAGCACTTAAAACATATTCTTATCACTAATCATATGATACCCCTGGATGGAACAAAGATGGCAAAAATCATGACAGAAACTGAAATGTTCAATTCTGATCTTACCATACAGAGTTCAAATCACTTTATATTTAAGAACTAAGAACAAAATGAACTGCTTCTAGCATAACAATTTGAGCATTTAAGTGAAAGTTTGTATTTTTTGTCAGAAGCAGTTAATAGTTCAAAATAGTGTTTGATTTAGATTACTTCTTCTAAAAAGGTATAGAATAAAGTAAAAAGCAGTGAATTATTTTGGTCCCTTGCTTTGATTAAATATAGTTTTTAACATAAACTATGAAATTTTAATGTGAATTAAAGGAAAAAAGGATATGGGTTAAAATGATGATAAACTACTGAATTGGACAAAATCCTTTGGGGCGTTAAAGTTTTAAGTTGAATACGTACTGTACAAAGAAATGAAGAACTTAAGAAGTACAATGACAACTTGAACACGTATTTCGAGCTCATCATGTTTTCCAACAAGCAGTCTGTGTGAAAGCATCTTGTGATTGGTCTTTAGTTCTTACCATTCCTGATTAACAGTGTTTTAAGAGGTTCAGAAAGTTGCTCAATGTCACAGAGCAAGTGAGTACCAGAAGCAGCATTAAACAGATAATCTGACTCCAAATACAGTACTCTAACAGCTCTGGACCCTCGTGGCCACTTAAGGTTATGTGAGCTAGATATCTGCAAGTGCTTACTGCCTGGACAATGGCAGGCATTTGCAAACCTACCAATGTGTGGCATAAATCTCTGCTACTTGAGTGATCCCTGGACCAGAGACATGGACATCATTTGGAGCTCATTTGAAATGAGGAATCTGGATGCTCCATCACAGACACCCATATATCAGAATCTGCTTTTTTTAAAAAATAATACTCCTATACAACTTTTATAAACTGTTAAGTATGAAAAGCAAGAAAGTAAAGATATTCAAATATGAAATTAGGACATGGGAATTTGATCTCAGCCCTGCCACAAACTAGCTGGGGCACTTGTAAGTTTTTTTTTTTTTAACTTTTTAGAGCATCATTTTTTTTTTTTTTAAATCTGTGAAATGGGGATGATGATATCTGTTTTGAGGGCTATTGTGATACTTAGCTAAATACAGAGGCCTGTACCCCAGCAGGAGTTTAAGAAATGAATACTGAATCCCTTTGAAGATCCACAGATGGGTAAAAAGACAGCTAGCTCCAGGGCACTCCATGAATTTGGTGAGCTCTTGATATCCTGATTATGTTGACTAGGAACTATCTGTGTTAGAATCCATTTAAATTAAGCTTTCTGGGATGTCCACATTGTCATGCCCTAGAGATTTGCTACAGAATTATTCTCAGACCAATTATAGGTGAGGCATCCCTATAATGAGATATCTTTGCTACTTCATTAAATAAACCCCTTTGGATGGGCTCCAAAATGGACCTGCCTCATACCAAATTCCATTACACTGGAAGTAATCTCATAAAAAGGCCCTGGTGTGGGTTCAATCGTCCTGGATACTTAATGTTTACCATAAAGGAAATGTGTTCTAGAACAGTGATTCTCAAAAACTGGTTCTCAGACTGGTATTTTATTGATCTAAGGGGCAATGAAGAAAAAAAAAGACAATTTAGTCAACTTTTCATGAAGCTGAATTATAATCTATTTTAAAAATACCCTTCATTCTGAGAGGATGCCCTTTCTATTTTCTTTTTTGGTGTTAAACTGCTCCATATTTTAATGAAATAATGAAATTTTAATGAAGTAATATAATGATAGCTATTTTTGTGATATTCTTGCATAGTACAAATACGAGGTCAATCCTCTCACCTCTCCAACTTAAAAAAAAAAAAAAAATTAAGGTCCTTGAAATCTCAAATTCCACACAATTGTTAGAGAAAAATGCTTAAAAGGAAATTTTTTTCCTGTGAAATACAGTGCAGTTCAGTTGCTCAGTCATGTCCAACTCCTGTGACCCCATAAACTGCAGCATGCCATGTTTCCCTGCCCCTCACCAACTCCCGGAGTTTGCTCAGACTCATGTCCATTGAGTCGGTGATGCCATCCAACCATCTCATCCTCTGTCGTCCCCTTCTCCTCCTGCCTTCAATCTTTCCCAACATCAGGGTCTTTTCCAATGAGTCAGTTCTTCACATCAGGTGGCCAAAGTATTCGAGTGAGTAGCCTATCCCTTCTCCAGCAGGTCTTCCCGACCCAGGAATCGAACCAAGGTTTCCTGCATTGCAGGCAGATTCTTTACCAACTGAGCTACTCAGAGAAGCCCTCCTATGAAATTAGCAAGGGGCATAAAGCATTTTAAGTTGGAGACCAAACTGTAAAGTTTTCATTTTAGGGCAAATTTGTGCAGTGTCAGCATCTCAGAGAGTGCGATTCTCATCTCATCTCCTTGAACTGCTATGTGTACCAGGACTGTGAGGAAGTAACCTGTAAGATTCAGGGATTTTCCAGACCAACTGAAAGGTTATCTCTGTTATTTGTGACTCACAGACCCTGACCTGGAGGGTTTGTGACTAATGGAGTTAGTCAAAGGGCTCCTCCACTCCATCGGGGTTAAGGCCCCATTCACCATTTGTCAGAGTTATTCCGCCTCATGGAGCAGCATTGCTATTGGTTCCAGTATCAAACAAAAGTACAATTGAATTTAAAAGACTGGAAACCAGTACAAAAGGAGTTGCGTCAGCAACATCAAAAGGGTAACGTAATTCCTTTGAAACTGTGGACTCTGTGTAGTACTATTACACAGGCTCTCACTTTACTATCTACAGATAGTGAAACAAAATCCAGCAAGTCAGAAGCTGTATATGAGAAAATTCAAGGTGGAGAACAAAGTGTTGTCACTGCAAGCGGTACTGCGGCAGCTACCGCGCCACCATCCGGGGAAGAGGGATCTGATGCTAAGTCTGATAGTTCCACCTCGTCATCCTCTTCATCAGCGGCTGATGGTGAGGTGGAAAAAATGACTCGGTTATTTCAACAGTGGTGGAAAACCCAACAAAAGGATTCGCAGCGAGCTCCTACTCCTTCCGCCCCTCCTTACACATGTCTCTTTCTGGTTTCTTCCAAGATCCCGGATGTAGGGCAGGAGGGGCACTGCTTTTCTTTTCCGGTTCCTATGCTTTATGATGATGATATTCTTGCCCCCCCCCCCCGGTGGTTTTATAGATCCTCCGCAGCTTTTTCCAATTCAATGGCAAGATGCCCTTAACAATATGGTCAATGTCCAATATTTACCTCTTGAATATAAATTTTTTAAAGATCTTAAGGCCACCGTAGAGCAATATGGTCCTCAGTCCCCTTTTGTTTTAGCTATGCTGGAGTCAATTGGAAAAACTAAATTAGTGCTTACTTTAGATTGGGAATCAATTGCTCAAGCTGTGCTTGAAGGGTCCCAATGATTGCAATTAAGGAGTTGGTGGGAATAAGAGGCCCAGAAACAGGCTCGAATAAATGAAGGACAAAACCCTCCAGGTCCACTGGAGGATAAATTAATGGGAGAGGGACAATTTAGAGTCTTGAGAGAATAGGCCCAATATTCAGATCAAGATTTGCAACAGGTATGCCAAGTCTTTCTTTGGGCTTGATGTCATGTCAAGCCCACAGGTCACACACAACCTTCATTCACAAAAACTTTTCAAGGGCCTAATGAGCTTTATATGGACTTCCTGGCTAGATTGCGGGTGACAGTGGAACGAGTCGTTGGTCGTGATGAAATTTCAGAGATACTCTTGCAGACACTGTCTGTTGAAAATGCTAACCCAGAATGCAAACGTGTTTTGGGCCCCTTAAAGGCCCAAGGAGCTTCTATAGCTGAGTATATCAGGGCTTGTCCTGGAGTAGGAGGAGCAGAGCACAATGCTACTGATTTTGCTGCAGCCTTGGCCCAAGCCATAAAAGCAAAACAGGGTGGAAATTGCTATCATTGTGGAAAGTCTGGACATATCATCCTACATGCTCCTTAGAAATATCTGAGACCTTTAATAACATTGATGCCCTGGTCCCATTCTTGGAAAAAATAGGCCCAATATTCAGATCAAGATTTGCAACAGGTATGCCAAGTCTTTCTTTGGGCTTGGTGTCGTGTCGTGACCACAGGTCACACACAACCTTCATTCACAAAAACTTTGCAAGGGCCTAATGAGCTTTATACGGACTTCCTGGCTAGATTGCGGGTGACAGTGGAACAAGTCGTTGGTCATCATGAAATTTCAGAGATACTCTTGCAGACACTGTTGAAAATGCTAACCCAGAATGCAAATGTGTTTTGGGCCCCTTAAAGGCCCAAGGAGCTTCTATAGCTGAGTATATCAGGGCTTGCCCTGGAGTAGGAGGAGCAGAGCACAATGCTACTGATTTTCCTGCAGCCTTGACCCAAGCCAAAAAAGCAAAACAGGGTGGAAATTGCTATCATTGTGGAAAGCCTGGACATATCATCTTACATGCTCCTTAGAAATATCTGAGACCTTTAATAACATTGACGCCCTGGTCCCATTCTTGGAAATACTGATTCTGTGGGTATAGTGTAAAATCAGCAGAATCAACAGAACATCAGTAGTTTTCAAAAGCTCTCTAGTTCAGTTCAGTTCAGTTCAGTCGCTCAGCCGTGTCTGACTCTTTGTGACCCTATGAATCACAGCATGCCAGACCTCCCTGTCCATCATCAACTCCCAGAGTTCACTCAGACTCACATCCATCGAGTCAGTGATACCATCCAGCCACCTGATCCTCTGGTGTCCCCTTCTCCTCCTGCTCCCAATACCTCCCAGCATCAGAGTCTTTTCCAATGAGTCAACTCTTCTCATGAGGAGACAAAAGTACTGGAGTTTCAGCTTTAGCATCATTCCTTCCAAAGAAATCACAGGGCTGATCTCCTTCAGAATGGACTGGTTGGATCTCCTTGCAGCCCAAGGGACTCTCAAGAGTCTTCTCCAACAGCACAGTTCAAAAGCATCAATTCTTCGGTGCTCAGCCTTCTTCACAGCCCAACTCTCACATCCATACATGACCACAGGAAAAACCATAGCCTTGACTAGACGGACCTTAGTCAGCAAAGCAATATCTCTGCTTTTGAATATACTATCTAGGTTGGTCATAACTTTTCTTCCAAGGAATAAGTATCTTTTAATTTCATGGCTGCAGTCGCCATCTGCAGTGATTTTGCAGCCCCCCAAAAATTAAAGTCTGACACTGTTTCCAGTGTTACTCACTGTTAAATATGGACACCTTAAGCAGCCTGGGCAACACCTGGAGCTTGTGAGAAACTCAGACTCTCAGGCCCCACCCACAACTGTTGGATGAAAATGTGTTTTTACCTAAGACACATAGGTAATTCCTAAAATTCACTGAGGGTTAAGAAGCACAGTCCAGGAAGTTTGAAAGTGTGGCCCAAACTGAGAAGTTTTGATCCAGATCTTGGAGCTTTGCTTACACCCTCACCTCCTTCAATATGAAGGACATCCAGAAGCCACAAAATAGCATGTGGAGGTCCTAGAATCTCTGAAAAGTGGTGGGAAAGATGAAGCTCCCAGCTCAAGCTACAACATCTGATTGGTTTATTGAATTGGCAATAACCTGCTCCCAAGGTAGGTGCTCAGTGTCACATGAAGAAAAAAGTGAATTCCTGACCCTCAACCTTAGGGTCACCTGAAGGAGTAGTTTCTGGGTATTTTAAGCATGTTATTGGTGCTTGGGCTCCCATTGTGCCTCAGCTGGCAAAGAATCTGCCTGCAATGTGGAACACCTGGGTTTGATCCCTGGGTTGGGAAGAACCCCTGGAGACAGGAAAGGCTACCCACAGCAGTATTCTAGCTTGGAGGATCCCATGGACTCTATCTATATAGTCCATGCGGTCACAAAGGGTTGGACACACTGAGCAACTTTCACTTTCATTGTTGTGGTTTAGTTGCTAAGTTGTGTCTGAGTCTTTTGTGACCCCATAGACTGCCAGGCTCCTCTGTCCATGGGATTTCTCAGGCAAGAATACTGGAGTGGTTGCCATTTCTTCCTCCAGGAGATCTTTTCTGTCCAGAGACTGAACCCAGGTCTCCTGGATTAACAGGTGGATTCTTTTTTTTTTTTTTACAAAAATGCAATCTCTTTATTGGATTAAGAAAGAAAGATGTGTAGAACTGTTATTGAATTGATATTAGTATATTAGTATAAACATCAAATATATTCAGAATATCATTATTTAATTACTTTTGTTATACAAGTAAGTGATGTCTATTTAAGCAAGCTTTTTAAGTCAATTATGATTATACAATCCTAACAAATAAAGTTTTATTATTTTTCTTAGCAGAAAAAGTCTATAAATAGGCACACCTCATACTATGCAAAATACCAACCTCAAGTTTATAAACCAAAGTATTATGCACTATCAATTTTAAGAACTTCACTTTTACCTGAAAGAAAATTCCTTCTCTACCAAAGGACAGCAGAAAGAAGGATTAATCTAAATACAGTTAGAGTGCAAAAGAATAATCTCAAATATGTTATCAGTATTTCTCAACTTCTTGAGGTTCTTTCTTATAGGCTGTTTTTTACATTTTTAATTACATTTTTATTTTATTAAAAATGTCTTTATGTAGCTTGAAATATAAAATAAACTTCATTTGGAAAAGTAAAATCCCTCTTTCTCTTACATATGAAATTTATTATCATTATAGCAAATGGAATTTGCTATTGTCAATTAGGGAAAACATTTTGTGAGGCTGGAGATGAGACATGAGATGGGAACCTAACCCAGCAAAGATAACTTCAGAGTTCTCTTGACCACAAATAGTGTGCCCAGGTGACCATGTCTTAATAAGTAAAGTGGATTCAATTTGCTGTGCCTGTTAGTTTTTTGCTTTCCTTCAAGGAGCTGTGACAGACAGTATAGGGCCTGCGGGGGATTGTTCGTCCCCTCTCACTGGTGATATCTGTCATTGCATCTTGTTCCTGTTCCCTGGCTTGACAGGAATTCTGCTTCAGGGTTGAGAATGGTTGGGAACCTAGCCCATTTCTGCCTGTCAGCCTTGTTGACAGGTAGACACGGGAGCTGCCCTCTTTAGTGTCATCTAGCTCAGCTTCTAGAAGCACCAGAATAGAGGTTTTCTTTTCCACTGAACAAAGGGGAGTCCACGACACAGAAACGTGATGCCTTAACTGCTGCCATTCAATTCTGGTTTCTTGATTCAACAGATTGTCCCTCCCACCACTCCTGGCTTAGATCAGCACTTAACCAGTATGCAAATCTAAATGAATCCTCTAGAATCAACAATACTGAGTGTTTCACCGTACTCCAGGCATACACATGTGTGTGGGCTAAGTCACTTCAGCCGTGTCCAACTCTTAGTGACCTGATGGACTGTAGCCTGCCAGGCTCCTTTGTCCATGGGATTCTTCAGGCATGAATACTGGAGTGGGTTGCCATTTCCTACTTCAGGCAAACACATACAGATGGTTAAAAGGGTCCTCCAAAACTCATCTCATTATTAAACTCCTGTGTTGGTTAGCTTGGGCTTCTAAGACAAATGTATCGTAGACTGGACTGCTATTTTTCAGAGTTCTGGAGGCTGGAATTCTAAGATCAATATGCCAGCTAATTAAATTCCTGGTTAAGAGTCCTATTCCTGGATTTTCAAGTGGCCACCCTTTGGCTGCATCCTCACCTGATGATAGCTCAGATGGTAAAGAATCTGCCTGCAATGCAGGAGACCTGGGTTCTATCCTCTGCTTCAGAAAGATCCCCTGGAGAAGGGAATGACAATCTACTCCAGTATTCTTGCCTGGTGAATACCACAGGCAGAGGAGCCTGGCAAGCTACAGGCCATGGGTTAGAAAAAGTCGGACACAACCGAGTGACTAACACTCACTTGATGAAGACGGAGAGGCTCTAGTCTCCTCCTTTTATTATATAAGAACACTAACCCCATCCTCATAACCTCTTCTATCATTACTTTCCCAAAGCCCCATCTCTTAGTTGGGAATTGCAGTTCATTGCATTGGAGATTGGAGTTCCAACATGTGAATTTGAAGGGTGGGGGGAGGGCATAAACACTCAGTACATAACACTCCATGCCTTATTTTAAATTCTTCATCTTTTAAATACTACCATTAGTGTTTAACATATCTAATTTATTTTGTGTAAGGATATTAATTATTGGATCATGGCAATTCAATTCATTTCCCATAAAATGAGCTATTATTTTACTGAGTTCAGTAGCATAAGCAGTATTCTTTAGAAACACTGAATTATAAACATTGAGTTGATTATTTAGTTTCATCACCTTTGCAGTGTCTATATTATAATATATGCTTTCTTATTATAAATTTTCACATTGTTTACGTATCAATTTGCCTATAACATTGGGAGCTACTTGAAAGCCAAAAGTGTAACTTATTAATTTTTGTCCACTTCATTTATGACAATTTATGGAACAAAGCAGGCACTGAGTAAATGTGTTTAGAATGTTGAATGAATGGCACAAATTATCAAATATATAATGTGCAAAAGAGCAAAACATGGAGCTTATCATAATACATTTATCATTTAATTATATAAACTATAATTATGACTTTGTAAAATTTATACTAACATTTGGACAAAGACTAAAAGAATAGCAGGGAAAATGAGAACAGACTGATTTGTTGGAGATAGTAAAAATGAGCTTTTCTATGTTTCTGATTTCTATTCAAATGATCATATTATTTTGACAATAAGCAAGATATAAGAAAAATGCTATGAATATTACATGAGATGTAATGAGTTCTATGTCTATATTATGCAGCTGTTTCTATTTCCCCAAGATTGGTTGGATGTGATTATCCCCATGATCACTCCAGCCAGTGAAATTATAACTAGCTAAAGGACAAATGAATCAGCTCTTCACATCAGGTGGCACTCAGCTTTCTTTATAGTCCAACTCTCACTTCCATACATGACCACTGGAAAACCCATAGCCTTGAATAGATGGACCTTTGTTGACAAAGTAATCTCTCTGCTTTTTAGTATGCTGTCTAGGTTGATCATAACTTTCCTTCCAAGGAGTAAATATCTTTTAATTTCATGGCTGCAGTCACCATCTGCAGTGATTTTGGAGCCCCCAAAATAAAGTCAGCCACTGTTTTCAGTTTCCCAATCTATTTGCCATGTAGGGATGGGACAGATGCCATGATCTTAGTTTTCTGAATGTTGAGCTTTAAGCCAACTTTTTCACTCTCCTCTTTTATTTCCATCATATTATATTAAAGAGAATTAAATTATTGATTAGCTTGTAAAGAAGCACATTATTAATTATATATGTTAATATTTTACTAAGTATTAAGATCTAGTGTAATGACATTTGTTATTCTAATCCCTTAGCTCTCCTGTAGGTAAATTCAATCCTACATTTATTTTTGAAAATAAGGATTATGTAAATAGAATCTCCTCCAAATAATGTAACTCTATGAGTAAAGATAGACTAAAAGTATTAGCCTTTTTAATTCAAATGCTCATTTTTAATAGTAATATCTTTCTTCCTCTCATCTTATAATGACTTTTTATTTACTATTTCAGGATGTATATTTTACCATTAAAATTAAAATATGTATATTTTATGTGCTATATAATTATGCAATATGACATATAATATCTATTAATATACTATTAATACATAACAGATATAAATTTTAGAATTAAAGTTAAATATTTTAGCATTCAAAATTGTAGCTAATTTGCAAACCCATCTAACATTGTTTAAAATAGAGTAGAGCCTCTCAAGGGCCTCTATTAAGTCTCTTTCCGACACCCAAGGACTGAAAAATTACTGGAAACAAGAAGTTACAGATTCTCAGAAAAACCACATCCCATAGAAGCACAGCTGACCCAGATATAACTGTGGACCAGAATAGATATGAGCCCAACCCCTCTTTCCTGTTCCTTGCCCTTTGAAACTCAATAAAAAGACTCAAATTCCCACTCTCCTGAGCCAAGATCACTCTGTCTGGCCCCTTTGCTCCCTTGAAAAGTGAATAAAAGCTCTGTTTCTTCCCTTAACAATACTTCTGTGAATTATTTCACCATCTGTGTTGGCATACGCAACATAACTGGTATCTATAAATTTTTACTTCTTTAATCTGTTGTTGTTGTTTGTCACTAAGTTGTGTCCAGCTTTTTGCCACTCCATGGACTGTGTAGCCCACCAGACTCCTCTGTCCATGGGATTTTCCAGGCAAGAATACTGGAGTGGGTTAGCCGTTTCCCTTCTCCAGGGATCTTCCTGACCCAGGGAATGAACCCGTGTCTCCTGCATTGGCAGGAGGATTCTTTACCACTGAGCCACCAGAGAAGCCCAGTTCTTTACAGCGTGTGCTAAATCCTTTAGTTGTGTCTGACTTTTTGGGACCCTGTGGACTGTAGCCTGCTAGGCTCCTCAGTCCACATAATTCTCTAGGCAACAATACTGGAGTGGGTTGCCGTGCCCTTCTCCAGGGGATTTTCCTGACCCAGGGATTGAAATTGCATCTCTTCTGTCTCCTGCATTGACAGGCAAGTTCTTTTTCCAACAGCACCATCTGGGAAGACCATTCTTCAAAATAGTGAAGTGAAGTGAAGTCGCTCAGTCATGTCCGACTCTTTGTGACCCCATGGACTGTAGCCAACCAGGCTTCTCTTGCCTGGGATTTTCCAGGCAAGAATACTGGAATGGGTTGCCATTTCCTTCTCCAGGGGATCTTCTCGACCCAGGGATCGAACCCAGTTCTCCCACAATGCAAGCAGACGCTTTACCCTCTGAGCCACCAGGGAAGCCCCATTCTTCAGAATCAGTTCAGTTCAGTTCAGT
>SJYT01078026.1:54358-91107 GCA_006410635.1 Cephalophus harveyi
AAATGTACCTTTACATTGATAAATCTTCTCAGGCTCCCCTGCTCCCAATTCACATAGATGTGAAGGTATTAACTGTGGCACCACAACGTGAGTTTGAATGACTTCATGGTCTGTCCCAGCAGCAGCTATCATGCCACACAAGGATTACCATGCCAGTGAGAATAATAACAAAGATTTAAAATGACTGGCGTGCCCAGCCCAGAAAATAGTGAATGAATGTTCATGACTGTTCACTGGAATCCAAAGACAACATATTATGGAAATTTTCACTTCTTTGTGTGAGAAATACAGATATGAGACAAAATAATATGCGATACATATGAATCTGCTAAAACAAAAATATTGTCTTAATTTCCCTTTTCTTCTATGATCTGAGCATTGCTTGAATTCCTTGTCAGTTTCTTGAAATACATATTTATCAGCAAATCACTGACTAAGTAGATATTCAGTATTAATTCAGTCAGTTATATTTTAAGAAGAAAGTGGCTACCCACTCCAATATTCTTGCCTGGAGAATTTCATAGACAGAGGAGCCTCATGGGCTACAGCCCATGGGGTTGTAATGAGTTGGACATGACTGAGTGACTAACACTTTCACTTTCAAGCATTGTTGTAGCTATTGAACAGTTACTTGGTAATGAAAAATCAAGAAACAAACAATCCTTGCCCTTATGAACCGTACTATAAACCATAAGTAAATAGAAATGAAAAGAATATGTATATAATATGTCAGAGTTAGACTCATTCTATGAAGATAACAAAACAAGGGGGGAAAAGGGGTAAAAACAATGACCCAATGGGGCTTTGCTGCTTTATAAAAGATAATCAGGAAAGACTCTTTGGTAAGATGATAAAGAACAAAAACATTAAGAATGTGACAGTAGCTGAGTGGATATCAAGGGGAAGAAAAACAGTCATAAATCTACTGTGACTTGAGTAAGATAAGTGGGAATGGGGAAGAAGAGGTAGTAAGGTAAGGGCCAAATGATTTAGGGTTTTGTAGGTCAGTATAAAAATTAAAAAATTTACTTTAAATAAGATGAGAAATCTGGGAAGTGTTAAATTTAAACATTGACTTTCATTTTTAAAACATTGTTCTGGCATTTGGTGTGGAGAACTTGAAAGAATAAGTAAAACTGCAGCATGGGGACAAGTTAATATTGTATTCCAGTGATTCAAGCAAAATATGCTAATGGTTTAAACCAGACTGGTAATAATATTTGGCATGCCTATTTGATAGACCAAAGAGGAGGATGAATAGGCAGTTAGCTTTGTTGCTGAAAATTCTTAAGTTTGTAACAGATGTAAATTTGAAAGATGTTAGAGTAGAGATTGTGCCTTAATTTTAGCTTGGAAAAAACATTTGCAGCAATTCATGTATGAGGGGTCCTTTGGAAGCAGAGGTATCAGTAAGACTGCAGGCATAGAGATAGAGAAGGAGAAAACTCTAGAGTCAATGTGTATGATTGAGGCTGATGTTGCAAGTATAGGACATTTGATTCTGCAAGAACCTCTGGAGAAGTGTACAGATTTCTGGAAGTTTCCATCTGAATGATGGAAGGCTGGGGAATTTATTCATTTATTTATTTATTTGCTCCTGTTCTCCATCATTATCAGAGAGTTGCTTCTAGGAGTTTTACATCACTCTAGATATCCCCACTGTCTTTCCCTGAGTCTGCTGCTGCTGCTAAGTCGCTTCAGTTGTGTCTGACTCTGTGTGACCCCATAGACGGCAGCCCACCAGGATCCCCATCCCTGGGATTCTCCAGGCAAAAACACTGGAGTGGGTTTCCATTTCCTTCTCCAATGCATGAAAGTAAAAAATGCAAGTGAAGTCGCTCAGTCCTGTCTGACTCTTAGCGACCCCATGGACTGCAGCCTACCAGGCTCCTCCGTCCATGGATTTTCCAGGCAAGAGTACTGGAGTGGGGTGCTATTGCCTTCTCCTTTAAATGTCTTTTAAAAAAAAGTCTGGGGAAGAAGACAGAAATATGCTTAAAGTGGGGACCATGTCACTCTAAGGTAATTCAGAGTTTGCATGGAGCTGCCATTAAGCCTGAAATCAGAGGGGGCCTGAAAGAACACAGCATAGACCCGGAGACACCCACTACAGACATTCTACAAACCTAGATGATGAGATGAGATAGGGCTCTCTCTAAGGACTAAAATAAATTAAGAAGAATTAGAGAAGAATTCCCCACAACCTGTGGATACTCCCAGTATTTAGAGTTTGGGAAAGTTAAAAAGAACCAACAAAAAGAACCAAAAAGGAACTACTAGTTAAATAAAGAGAACCAAGAATGGATATCTTGAAAGGCAAATAAAGAAAACACATCAAGAAAAGCATTCATTTAAAAAAAGAGTCAAATTCTACTGACAGATAAACTAAGGGTTGAGAATTCATTATTAGATTTATTGATAATGACACTGAAAATAGGATACACAGTCCTGACTGAAATGAACTTAATTGAGACTAGAAAAACAAGATGTTGAAATGAAAGGCAATAAACAAACAGAAAACTCAAGGGATTTTATAGTGAAATAAGGTGAAAATATACTAGCATGTTAAGGAAGGTTTGGTATCAAAAACAAATAATAATTAATGAATTCTTTTCTAATTCTACTGTAAGTAGCTAATGAGTTAAGCTTGGTTCTGTTGGTCAAAAGAAAATCTGTGACTAGAGAAATATAGCTCTGGTTGAAACAGATTGCTATACACTGCTTGTCCTATAAAATAGAACATTACAAAATAGAATATTTTTTGTTGTTTAGCCATTTCAGTTGTGTCCGACTCTTTATGGACTGTAACCCACTAGACTCCTTTGTCTAAGGGATTTCCCAGTTAAGAATACTACAGCGGGTTGCCATTTCTTTCTTCAGAGGACCTTCCAGACCAAGAATCAAAACTGTGTCTCCTACATTGGCAGGCAGATTCTTTATCACTGAGCCAAAAGACAAGCCCAAAATAGAATATACTTCAGAGTAAATATTCATCACTAGGTGTTTTTTCCCTTCTATTTCCTTTTCCTTTTCTCACATGTTTTCACCACTTAGCTTAACAATATCTCACCAATCTTAAGCTGACAGGACAATTGTGTGACAGGCGTGTTGCAGCATGATTTTTCTCTACTTATTTTAAGGTAGGCATATGGGTAAACAACCTAGAATTTGGGGGCCCCAGCCAATCACAAACCAAGTAGGGAAAAAATTCGACAGCATAATTTCCTGTCCATACCACCTGAAGAAAAGTGTGGAATGAGATCAATGAAAAAGAATACCTCAGGGGAACATTTAAGAAGTGGGGTGTCCCAAACACAGCAATATAAACAAGATAAAGAGACAGAGGAATACCCAGCAGGTAAAGGAACAGGATAAATGCCCACCAAACCAAACAAAAGAGGAAGAGATAGGGAATCTACCTGATAAAGAATTCTGAATAATGATAGTGAAAATGATCCAAAATCTTGAAATAAAAATGAAATCACAGATAAATAGTCTGGAGACAAGGATTGAGAAGATGCAAGAAAGTTTTAACAAGGACCTAGAAGAAATAAAAAAGAGTCACTATATATTGAATAATGCAATAAATGAGATCAGAAACACTCTGGAGGCAACAAATAGTAGAATAACAGAGGCAGAAGATAGGATTAGTGAAATAGAAGATAGAATGGTAGAAATAAATGAATCAGAGAGGAAAAAAGAAAAATGAATTAAAAGAAATGAGGACAATCTCAGAGCCCTCCAGGACAATATGAAATGCTCCAACATTCGAATTATAGGAATCCCAGAAGAAGACAAAAAGAAAGACCATGAGAAAATACTTGAGGAGATAATAGTTGGAAACTTCACTAAAATGGGGAAAGAAATAATCACCCAAGTCCAAGAAACCCAGAGACTCCCGAAAAGGATAAACCCAAGGCGAAACACCCCAAGACACATATTAATCAAATTAACAAAGATCAAACACAAAGAACAAATATTAAAAGCAGCAAAGGAAAAACAACAAATAACACACAAGGGAAATCACAGAAAAATAGCCTGGAGACAAGGATTGGGAAGATGCAAGAAAGGTTTCACAAGGACCTAGAAGAAATAAAAAAGCGTCAATATATAGTGAATAATGCAATAAATGAGATCAGAAACACTCTGGAGGCAACAAACAGTAGAATAACGGAGGTAGAAGATAGGATTAGTGAAATAGAAGATAGAATGGTAGAAATAAGTGAATCAGAGAGGAAAAAAGAAAAATGAATTTAAAGAAATGAGGACAATCTTAGAGGCCTCCAGGACAATATGAAATGCTCCAACATGTGGATTATAGGAGTCCCAGAAGAAGAAGAAAAAAAGAAAGACCATGAGAAAATACTTGAGGAGATAATAGTTGGAAACTTCCCTAAAATGGGAAAGAAAATAATAACCCACGTCCAGGAAACCCAAAGAGTTCCAAATAGGGTAAAGCTAAGGTGAAACACCCCAAGACACATATTAATCAAATTAACAAAAATCAAACACAAAGAATAAATATTAAAAGCAGCAAGGGAAAAACAACAAATAACACACAAGGGGATTCCCAAAAGGATAACTCCAGATCTTTCAATAGAAACTCTTCAGCACCGGAGGGAATGGCAAGACATACTTAAAATGATGGAAGAAAATAACCTACAGCCCAGATTACTGTACCCATCAAGGATCTCATTCAAATATGAAGGAGAAATAAAAAGCTTTACAGACAAGCAAAAACTGAGAGAATTCAGCACCACCAAACCAGCTCTCCAACAAATGTTAAAGGATATTCTTTAGACAGGAAACACAAAAGGGAGTATAAACCTCAACCCAAAATGATAAAGTAAATGGCAAGGGGATCATACTTATCAATAATTACCTTAAACGTAAATGGGTTGAATGCCCAAACAAAAGGCAAAGACTGGCTGAATGGATACAAAAACAGGACCACTATATATGCTGCCTACAAGAGACCCATCTCAAAACAAGGGACACATACAGACTTTTTAATTTCATGGCTGCAGTCGCCATCTGCAGTGATTTTGCAGCCCCCCAAAAATTAAAGTCTGACACTGTTTCCAGTATTACTCACTGTTAAATATGGACACCTTAAGCAGCCTGGGCAAACCTGGAGCTTGTGAGAAGCTCAGACTCTCAGGCCCCACCCACAACTGTTGGATGAAAATGTGTTTTTGCATAAGACACATAGGCAACTCCTAAAATTCACTGAGGGTTAAGAAGCACAGCCCAGGAGGTTTGAAAGTGTGGCCCAAACTGAGAAGCTTTGATCCAGATCTTGGAGCTTTGCTTATACCCTAACCTCCTTCAATATGAAGGACATCCAGAAGCCACAAAAGAGCGTGTGGAGGTCCTAGAATCTCTGAAAAGTGGTGGGAAAGATGAAGCTCCCATCTCAAGTTACAATATCTGATTGGTTTATTGAATTGCCAATAACCTGCTCCCAAGGCAGGTGCTCAGTGTCACATGAATAAAAAAGTGAATTCCTGACCCTCAACCTTAGGGTCACCTGAAGGAGTAGTTTCTGGGTATTTTAAGCATGTTATTGTTGCTTGGGCTCCCATTGTGCCTCAGCTGGTAAAGAATCTGCCTGCAATATGGAACACCTGGGTTTGATCCTTGGGTTGGGAAGAACCCCTGGAGACAGGAAAGGTTACCCACACCAGTATTCTAGCTTGGAGGATTCCATGGACTCTATATAGTCCATGAAATCACAAAGGGTTGGACACACTGAGCAACTCTCACTTTCATTGTTGTGGTTTAGTTGCTAAGTTGTGTCTGAGTCTTTTGTGACACCATAGACTGCCAGGCTCCTCTGTCCATGGGATTTCTCAGGCAAGAATACTGAAGTAGTTGCCATTTCTTCCTCCAGGAGATCTTTTCTGTCCAGAGACTGAACCCAGGTCTCCTGCATTAGCAGGTGGATTCTTTTTTTTTTTTTTTTACAAAAATACAATCTCTTTATTGTATTAAGAAAGAAAGATGTGTAGAACTGTTATTGAATTGATATTAGTATATTAGTATAAACATCAAATATATTCAGAATATCATTATTTAATTAGTTTTGTTATACAAGTAAGTGATGTCTATTTAAACAAGCTTTTTAAGTCTTAATTATGATTATACAATCCTAAGAAATAAATTCTTATTATTTTTCTTAGCAGAAAAAGTCTATAAATAGGCACACCTCATACTATGCAAAATACCAACCTCAAGTTTATAAACCAAAGTATTTCACTTTTAAATCAACTTTATTTCCTTCAGTCATTTAAATTTGGCACTATATTTTTTTCTGATTATAAAAATAATATATACTCATAAGAAAAAATAGGGTATATAAAAGCATATACCTTTTTTCTTTCAATATGAAGATAACAAATTATTTGATTTGTTTTCTATGTAGTTTTAAGGCTCTGGAATTTTTAGCATAACACTAATTACCTGTTTCTTGCAAACTCAGAAAAACTTGCTTGTAAAAATTTCTTAACCAAGGACTTTTTATAGCTACATATATAATGAGAATTTCAAGTTTCCTCTACTCTTTTTTTTTTTTTTTTGCATCAAATTAAGACTTCCTGGTATACTTGTATACAACTATGCATTAAATTGTTGTATAAAATTAAAATCTGTCCCCTTTGTTACTTATACTTACTTTATTTTTAAAAGAATTTTATTTTTAACAATTATATTTCCAAAAAATATCCTTTTAAGAAAAATCTGCATATTTTTTTCTATCCACACTTTTTTCTATTTAGTAATTTCTAACTTTCGTTTTTCCTGCTTTCCTGGGGGCTTCCTTCTTTAAAACTTTCTGACTTCATAAAAAGGCTTATTTCATTTATATTATCTTCCTTAAATGACAGCCCCTAAGAATATTTTTACCTTTGAGAGTATATTTTTAACTATCCCAGAAAATTTTGATACCTACTATTCTCAATTCAATTTACATTAGAAATAATTTTCAATTGCATTTCTATTCCCTCTTTAAGTAAATTGCTATCTAATGGAATCTTAATTAATTTTTAGTTTTGTTTATTCCTGGACAAAACATGTGATCTTGCCCATCCAGTTTCCATTTTTCAGAAAGGTGAGGTTTTGGCATGGCTTTAGATATGAATAATTTTATAACCATTGTTCAGGCATTTGACAAAATATATATTTTTTCTCTGTGAGTATACAGTGATATTGCTCATAAGTGTCTGTGCATAATCACTTTGTATCTTGACTAGTCATAGTGTGATAGTACTAAGCAAAGGCACTGTACTATAATTGTTTTTTATATCAAATTATTTCCAATATTTTTTCTATATTTTATCTTCATGGATATTTATTACTGTTATCATTTTATTTTTTTAATTTTATTTTTACTTTATTTTACTTTAGAATACCGTATTGGTTTTGCCATACAATGCCATGAATACACCATGGGTGTATACGAGTTCCCAATCCTGAACCCCCTCCCATCTCCCACCCCATATCATCTCTCTGGATCATCCCCATGCACCAGCCCCAAGTATCCTGTATCCTGCATCGAACATAGGCTGGCGATTTGTTTCTTCCATGATAGTATACATGTTTCAATGCCATTCTTCCAAATCCTCCCACCCTCTCCCTCTCCCTCAGAGTCCAAAATCCATTCTATACATCTGTGTCTCTTCTGCTGTCTCGCATACAGGGTCACCATTGCCATCTTTCTAAATTCCATATATATGTGTCAGTATACTGTATTGGTGTTTTAATTAGCCATAGTGTGATAGTACTAAGCAAAGGCACTGTACTATAATTGTTTTTTATGTCAAATTATTTCCAATAGTTTTGCTATATTTTATCTTCATGGAGATTTATTACTGTTACCCTTTTATTTTTTTAATTTTATTTTTACTTTATTTCACTTTACAATACTGTATTGGTTTTGTCATACATTGTCATGAATCCACCATGGGTGTATACGACTTCCAAATCCTGAACGGCCTCCCACCTCCCATCCCATCTCATCTCTCTGGATCATCCCCGTACACCAGCCCCAAGCATCCTGTATCCCGTATCAAACATAGGCTGGCGTTTTGTTTCTTACATGATAGTATACAAGCTTCAATGTCATTCTCCCACATCATCCCACCCTCTCCCTCTCCCTCTCCCTCTCCCTCTCCCTCAGAATCCAAAAGTCCGTTCTATACATCTGTGTCTCTTTTGCTGTCTTGCATACAGGGGCACTATTACCATCTTTCTAAATTCCATATATATGTGTCAGTATACTGTATTGGTGTTTTTCTTTCTGGCTTTCTTCACTCTGTATAATCGGCTTCAGTTTCATCCATCTCATTAGAACTGATTCAAATGTATTCTTTTTAATGGCTGAGTAATACTCCATTGTGTATATGTACCACAGCTTTCTTATCCATTCATCTGCTGATGGACATCTAGGTTGTTTCCATGTCCTGGCTATTATAAACAGTGCTGCAATGAACATTGGGGTACATGTGTCTCTTTCAATTCTGGTTTCCTCGGTGTGTATGCCCAGCAGTGGGATTGCTGGGTCATAAGGCAGTTCTATTTGCAGTTTTTTAAGGAATCTCCACACTGTTCTCCATAGTGGCTGTACTAGTTTGCATTCCCACCAACAGTGTAAGAGGGTTCCCTTTTCTCCACACCCTCTCCAGCATTTATTGCTTGTAGACTTTTGGATCGCAGCCATTCTGACTGGTGTGAAATGGTACCTCATTGTGGTCTTGATTTGCATTTCTCTGATAATGAGTGATGTTGAGCATCTTTTCATGTGTTTGTTAGCCATCCGTATGTCTTCTTTGGAGAAATGTCTGTTTAGTTCTTTGGCCCATTTTTTGATTGGGTCGTTTATTTTTCTGGAATTGAGCTGCATGAGTTGCTTGTATATTTTTGAGATTAGTTGTTTGTCAGTTGCTTCATTTGCTATTGTTTTCTCCCATTCAGAAGGCTGTCTTTTTACCTTGCTTATAGTTTCCTTTGTTGTGCAGAAGCTTTTAATTTTAATTAGATCCCATTTGTTTATTTTTGCTTTTATTTCCAGTATTCTGGGAGGTGGATCATAGAGGATCCTGCTGTGATTTATGTCGGAAAGTGTTTTGCCTATGTTCTCCTCTAGGAGTTTTATAGTTTCTGGTCTTACGTTTAGATCTTTAATCCATTTTGAGTTTATTTTTGTGTGTGGTGTTAGAAAGTGATCTAGTTTCATTCTTCTACAAGTGGTTGACCAGTTTTCCCAGCACCACTTGTTAAAGAGATTGTCTTTACTCCATTGTATATTCTTGCCTCCTTTGTCGAAGATAAGGTGTCCATAGGTGTGTGGATTTATCTCTGGGCTTTCTATTTTGTTCCATTGATCTATATTTCTGTCTTTGTGCCAGTACCATACTGTCTTGATGACTGTGGCTTTGTAGTAGAGCCTGAAGTCAGGCAGGTTGATTCCTCCAGTTCCATTCTTCTTTCTCAAGATTGCTTTGGCTATTCGAGGTTTTTTGTATTTCCATACAAATCTTGAAATTATTTGTTCTAGTTCTGTGAAAAATACCGCTGGTAGCTTGATAGGGATTGCATTGAATCTGTAGATTGCTTTGGGTAGTATACTCATTTTCACTATATTGATTCTTCCGATCCATGAACACGGTATATTTCTCCATCTATTAGTGTCCTCTTTGATTTCTTTCATCAGTGTTTTATAGTTTTCCATATATAGGTCTTTAGTTTCTTTAGGTAGATATATTCCTAAGTATTTTATTCTTTTCGTTGCAATGGTGAATGGAATTGTTTCCTTAATTTCTTTTTCTACTTTCTCATTATTAGTGTATAGGAATGCAAGGGATTTCTGTCTGTTGATTTTATATCCTGCAACTTTACTATATTCATTGATTAGCTCTAGTAATTTTCTGGTGGAGTCTTTAGGATTTTCTATGTAGAGGATCATGTTATCTGCAAACAGTGAGAGTTTTACTTCTTCTTTTCCAATTTGGATTCATTTTATTTCTTTTTCTACGCTGATTGTTGTGGCCAAAACTTCTAGAACTATGTTGAATAGTAGCTGTGAAAGTGGGCACCCTTGTCTTGTTCCTGACTTTAGGGGAAATGCTTTCAATTTTTCACCATTGAGAATAATGTTTGCTGTGGGTTTGTCATATATAGCTTTTATTATGTTGAGCTATGTTCCTTCTATGCCTGCTTTCTGGAGAGTTTTTATCATAAATGGATGTTGAATTTTGTCAAAGGCCTTCTCTGAATCTACTGAGATAATCATATGGCTTTTATTTTTCAATTTGTTAATGTGGTGAATTATATTGATTGATTTGTGGATATTGAAGAATCCTTGCATCCCTGGAATAAAGCCCACTTGGTCATGGTGTATGATCTTTTTAATGTGTTGTTGGATTCTGATTGCTAGTATTTTGTTAAGGATTTTTGCATCTATAATCATCAGTGATATAGGCCTGTAGTTTTCTTTTTTTTGTTGCATCTTTTTCAGGTTTTGGTTTTAGGGTGATGGTGGCCTCATATGTGGGAGACCAGCAGTGGCCTGAGAGTGGATCAGATAGGGAGGCAGGAACATGCCCGCACTTGGGGCTTCCTGCCTGGGCACGGGGATGCTTGCATGCAAGGTACCCTGCCAAGAAGCCTGTACATGAACCCCTAAGGTTTAAGGACCCGCTCACATACAAGGAGTCTCATACCCTCCATGACAAGTAGGAGGAAGCTGGGGTCCTGGACAGGCTTCTTAGTAAACATGTGAAGGTCACTTTCTCCCTCTGTGCTGAAATCGTAATTTTGTACTTATATGGTAAAGGAGTGCAGTGCTTCGCTTCTTGGATTGCTTCCCAGAACTAGACTAAAAATAAACTGCAAGGGGGCTTGCACAGATTTGTTCCTCCAGCCAGAGTTGTGTCTTTGTCTGTCCTTTGTGTGTCTATGTCTCTTTGTCATTTCGCTCGCCACATCTGGCGCCCAACATGGGGCTTGAGTGAAAGGGTGAGTACCTCTCAGGGATTATAGATGCAGGGCAGGGGAACTTTTGGGAAATTTATGGGGAACTCTCCATCAGTGAAGGCACAATACATGGAGTTAGTCAAAGGGCTTCTCCACTCTATTGGGGTTAAAGCATCTAGTGGCTGTTTGTCAGAGTTATTCCGCCTCATGGAGCAGCATTGCTATTGGTTTCAGTGTCAAACAAAAGTACAATTGAACTTAAAAGACTGGAAAACAGTACAAAAGGAGTTGTGTCGGCAACATCAAAAGGGTAACATAATTTCCTTTGAAATTGTGGACCCTGTGTAATGCTATTACACAGACTCTCACTTTACTATCTACAGACAGTGAAACAAAATCCACCAAGTCAGAAACTATATATGAGGAAGTTCCTGATGGAGAACAAAGTGCTGCCACTGAAAATGGTGCTGCGGTGGCTGCGGCAGCTACTGCGCCACCGCCTGGGGAAGAGGGATCTGATGCTGAGTCTGATAGTTCCACCTCGTCATCTTCTTTATCAATGGCTGCTGGCGAGGTGGAAAAAAATGACTCGGTTATTTCAATAGTGGTGAAAAACTCACCAAAAGGATTCCCAGTGAGCTCCCACTCCCTCTGCCACTCCTTACACGTCTCTCTTTCCGGTTTCTTCCAAGAGCCCGGATGTTGGGTGGGAGCAGCGCGACTCTTATTTTCTGGCTCCTATGCTTTACGATGATGATATTCCTGTGCCCCCTGGTGGTTTTATATATCCTCCATAGCTTTTTCCAATTCAATGGCAAGATGCTCCTAATAATATGGTAAACGTGCAATATTTACCTTTTGAATATAAATTCTTTAAAGATCTTAAGGCCACCGTGGTGCAATATGTTCCTCAATCTCCTTTTGTTTTAGCTATGCTGGAGTCAATTGGAAAAGCTAAATTAGTGCTTCCTTTAGGTTGGGAATCAATTGCTCAAGCTGTGCTTGAAGGGTACCAATGGTTGCAATTAAGGAGCTGGTGGGAAGAAGAGGCTCGAAAGCAGGCTCGGATAAATGAAGGGCAAAACCCTCCAGGTCCACTGGAGGATAAATTAATGGGAGAGGGAAAATTTAGAGCCTTGAGAGAACAGGCCCAATATTCAGATCAAGATTTGCAACAGGTACGTCAAGTCTTTCTTCAGGCTTGGCGTCGTCTCATGCCCACAGGACACACACAACTTTCATTCACAAAACTTTGCAAGGGCATAATGAGCCTTATATGGACTTACTGGCTAGATTGTGGGTGGCAGTGGAATGAGCCATTGGTCGTGATGAAATTTCAGAGATACTCTTGCAGACACTGGCTTTTGAAAATGCTAATCCAGAATGCAAACATATTTTGGGCCCCTTAAAGGGCCAAGGAGCTTCTATAGCTGAGTATATCAGGGCTTGCTCTGGAGTGGGAGGAGTAGAGCACAATGCTACTGTTTTTGCTGCAGCCTTGGCCCAAGCCATAAAAACAAAACAGAGTGGAAATTGCTATCATTGTGGAAAGTCTGGACATATGAAAAAGGATTGCCGAAAATTGAAAGCAAAACAGAAGAATATAAAACAAAATAATCCCCCTGGGCCCTATCACCAGTGTGGCAAAGGGCTTCACTGGACCAATGAATGCCGTTCCAATAAAGATAAATTTGGCAACCCCATTTCAGGAAACTACCCAATGGGCCTCAGTCCCCGAGGCCCAGGGATAATTTTGGGGACCCCATCTCTACTCTCCAACCTTCAAGCAGCCTCTTTGTTTCATAACAATCCTTGAAGGCTACTGATGCCTTGAAATCACCTGGACATTTACTGGTGTCCAATTTATATTCTGCCATTCAGGAAGTGCAGCTGCTGATCTACCCTTAGCAAAGAATGTCCTTCTCTCCCCAGGGGGAGGAGTTTATAAATTACGGACTAATGTTTTTGGGCCATTACCTAAGGGCACTTTTGGCCTAATATTAGGCTGCAGTAGTGTGGCCTTAAGGGGTTTGACTATTATACCTGGAGTGATTGATTCAGATTATGTTGGAGAAATTTTAATCATGGCCTCTACATCTATCACATTATCTCTATTAATTGGTGAACGTGTAGCACAATTGATTCTCTTACCTTATCATTCCTTTCCTGCCATTCCTAACCAAAGAATGGGGGGTTTTGGAAGCACCAGGCGACATATATTTTGGGAAATGCTTGTTAAAGACTCCGACCCGGTGGTTCCCTTGTATGTTCAAGGAAAAAGATTTGAAGGATTAGTAGATACTGGGACCGATGTCTCCGTCATATCTTCACAACAATGGCCCTTTGAATGGGAAAAGGAGAAAAGCCCTCTCCTGTTAACACGATTAGGGTCAATTGCTGATGTATGGAAAAGTGCTCATCCTCTGAACTGTCAATTTCAAAATGGGAAATCAATATATATAACCTTTTATATCATAAACATACCCATGAATATTTGGGGAAGAGATCATCTCTCCCCCCTGGGAGCTTCTATAACCTTCCTTCAGGAAACTAATAGCCACTGCTCAAATTCCTCAAGTGCTCCCATTAAAATGGTTAAATGTAACCCCGAAATTGGTTGAGCAGTGGCCATTACCTCAAACTAAGCTCGAGGCCTTGGAACAGTTAGTACAAGAGCAACTTCAACTTGGTCATATAGAACCCTCTACCTCTCCATGGAATTCTCCTGTTTTTGTTATAAAAAAGAAATCTGGCAAATGGAGAATGTTAACAGATCTTAGGGAAGTTAATAAATGCATTGAGCCCACGGGAGCATTGCAATTGGGAATTCCATCTCCAGTCTTGATTCCTCAAAATTGGTCATTAATGGTATTAGATCTTAAGGATTGTTTCTTTACCATCCCTCTACAGTTGCAAGATAGACATAAATTTGCTTTTACTGTCCCTGTCCTTAACAATGTTCAACCTGTTAAACGTTATCAATGGACAGTTTTACCCCAAGGAGTGATTAATAGCCCTACCTTGGGCCAAGAGTTTGCTGCTCGTTCTTTGCTAACTCTTCACAAGGAATGCCCCAATTACATTTTGTATCATTATATGGATGATCTCTTATTAGCTGCTCCCACAGTTGCTGAGCGCAATGATTTCTTTCTAAAGGTACAAAAGGCATTAAAAGAATATAATTTACAAATAGCTCCAGAGAAGATCCAAAAAGATTTCCCTTTCTCCTATTTAGGGACCATATTGGAACAACAACGAATATTGCCCCCAAAACTACAAATCCGATGAGACCATTTGAAAACTTTAAATGATTTTCAAAAATTACTAGGAGATATCAATTTGCTACACCCTGTGCTTGGAATTCCTACTTACCAATTGCGGCATCTGTTTTCCACATTAGAAGGGGACACAGCTTTAGACAGCCCCCGAACACTGACCCCCTTAGCTTTGAAGGAACTCCAATTTGTAGAACACGACTTAATGAAGGTTTTCTAACTTACATACATCCATCTCAGCCCATTTCCTTTACTATATTCCACACTCCCTGTTCTCCATCCAGGGTAATAGCTCAGGAAGAAGGACTGCTAGAATGGGTTTTCTTACCTAACTGTTTCTCCAAGAAATTGACTACTTACATTGATAAGTTGGCATTTGTTACACAGAAAGGTCTCCATCGTGTTTTACAATTATCAGGACATGAACCCTACCAAATTGTGACTCAATTAACAAGTGCTCAAATATCTCATTGTCTACAAGTCAATGAAAACTGGCAAATTTCTCTCACTTCATATCCTGGTTCCTTTTGTAATCGTTATCCTTCCTCTAAGCTGGTTGATTTTCTTTGATCTAACCATATGATATCTCCCTCCCCAAATTCCAATACTCCAGTTAAGGGTCCCACTATTTTTACTGATGCAAACAAAAGTACTGCTGGATACTGGACTCCAGAAAGCTTGAAAGTTCTCCCTCACTCCTTTTCTTCTGTACAACCTGCCGAATTATGGGCTATTTCCCAAGCTTTGAAAGATTTTTATCAGCTTCCTATTAATATTGTTTCAGATTCTCAATATACTATTCTCTCTTGCTTACAGCTTCCTTATGTCTCTCTTCCATTAACACTTAAAACACCAGTTGATAAATTATTTTATCAAGTATAACAGTTACAACTTTCAGAACTAATTTTCTTTACTCATATCCATGCACATTCCACCCTTCCCGGACCATTATCATTTGGAAATGCTACAATAGATGCCTTACTTTATCCTATAGAAGCATCATAACAAGAACATTACTTGCAACATACTAATTCCAAGGGGTTGCAAAAATCTCATGCGATTACTCGCAAACAAGCTCAGAACTTTGTCCGTTCTTGCTCTATATGCGCACCCTTCATATTGCCATTCACCCCACCAGGTGTCAACATAAGAGGCCATCAAATTAATCAAATCTGGCAAAGACATCCATTCTTTTGGCTGACAAAAATATGTCCATCACACTATAGACATATACACATATTTTCAATGGGCTACTGCCTTACACTCTGAGAAAGCTGATGCTGTTATTACCCATTTATTATCTTGTTTTGCAGTGATGGGAATACCACTGGAATTAAAAACTGATAATGCACCTGCTTACCAATCTGTAAAATTAGCCCAATTCCTTTCTCAATATCATTTAACTCAAACTTTTGGGATTCCATACAGTAGTCAAGGACAAGCTATAATTGAAAGAGCTAATCGTACCCTGCGTGATTATCTCAAAAAATTAAGAAAGGGGGAACAAGAGAGATTTATAAAACCTAAAGATATTCTGAATAAAACTTTACTCACTTTAAATTTTTTAAATATATGGAGTGACAAGAATTTGTCAGCAGCAGAACTACATTTCCAAAAGGGACAAGAAGATAAGAAGACGTTAGATACACCCATTTGGTACAAAGATAGAGAAAAGGGTTGGATACCAGCATCATTAATATATTTGGGGCAGGGACATGCTTTCATATCTATTGATAATTCCAGGTTTTGGGCTCCAACTCAATTGATTAAAATTCACAACGGATGACAGTTTTGTACGAAAGTTTGAAGAGCTTTCAGCTCAATGGAGCTTCACTTTCCCTACCCGCTCTGCATCCCCTCCAACATGGGAAAAACTGAAAAAGCTCCCTCAGAAAGCTTACAAAACCCTCACCAACGCTGGTTAACCTCTCAATCCTACCAATTTGTTGTTGGTGATGATGGCTGTGGTTACCTGTCAGGTAATGTATGTGCAAGCAACTGAACACACTTATTGGGCTTATGTCCCTAATCCCCCTCTTGTAAGAGCTGTTTCTTGGGGAGAACCTGAAGTACAAGTATGCACTAATGAGACTGCCTTCTTTCTCCCACCAGCTTGTGGGGGCATAGAGCAACTGCCTCATCACACCAATCACTACAATATAAGTAACGTTACTCTTGCAGCAGAGGGCATTTCCTATGTATAGGTGGACACCCCTTTTGTTTGTCTACCAAAGTGCATTCTCATCATTCTTATAATACATGGGGGATAAAATATAATGACAATAATTTTGCTATTTTTACTGTGCTTGTCTCTGCTAGAGGCTTTCATACTTCAACAATTCCGATGGATCATCATCCTGATGTATTCATATCCCTATGCCCTTCTAACTTTTTTGTTCCATCCCTAGAATCTCTAGAGTGGGAGCATTGCTGGGGCCACCGACCTTTCAAAGTTATGAATTACTCTGGTTTTGTTATTACGGACTGGAGTCCAGATCATGGACAGTTTTTAGAAAAGTGGTCTAACAGATCCCTCAAATGGCATCGTATCAATAACACCTTAATGGGTAATGGCAATGAAACGGTTAAATGGCAACAGTTTGCACTGGTTCCTCCTCAATTTCAATTACAAGGTTATCCACATATTCAAGGGGACATTTGGTAATTATGGGCTGTGCCTGGAAATATTATTATATGGTCGGGGGATTATACTCTGAAGGTTACAGATACATCGGGTCCATTTCATGTTAATTTGCATGTTAATAAATCTTATTTTGCTATGGCTTGTGTCAAATATCTATTTGCACTGTTGTATGGGAATTGGACCTGGAATGAAACTTTGGGAACTATCTCTCGTGTATATTGCAGTTTGACTCAATGTATAAATAGATCTTGGTGGAATCGATTTGAAAATCAAAACAATCATACTAAGTCACTATTGATTATTAAAGGTAGAACAGAACTATGGCTGCCTGTCAATTTTACAAGACCATGGTCAGACTCTTTTGCTGTTTCTCATCTGGTGACCACTATGCAAACTTTGCTTCATCGATCTGGCCGGATGCTGGGAATCATCATAGCCTCTGTTCTTGCCGTTGCCCCAGTTAACACAATGGCCGTGGTGGCTGGACTTACTTTGCAACAAAAAATCCAGACCGCTGATTTTGTTCACAGTTGGCATAAAGACTCTCATCTGTTATGGCAACAACAATGAGATTTAGATGCTCAACTTGCGACCGATGTCCTCAATCTTCAACACACTGTTTCTTGGCTTGGGGATCAATTAACTGTCTTGTCTACTAGAAGTGTGTTAAAATGTGATTGTAACTCTTCCCAGATATGTATCACCCCAGTGCCATTCAATTTGAGTAAAGGGTGGGAGAAGGTAAAGCAATCATTAATAGGGCATCAGAACATAACTGTGGAAATAATGAAGTTAGAACAGCATATATTATGTACTTTCAGTAGAACCTTGCCTGATATTAATGAATCTGATCTGCTACAGAGTCTACAAGAGGGTCTGAATAGTTTAAATCCTCTCGGGCATGTATCCACACTTATTGGAACTACTTTTGGGAACACTGCACTTATATTGCTTTTATGCTGTGTTGCTTTTTTAGTCTTCCGGTGCTGGCGCAGAGGGCAACAACTAAAAAAGGAGAAGCAACACCTCCAGCCGCCTTACAAATTGCTATTGCATCTAAGAAATAAGGTGGAGATGTGGGACACCAGCAGTGGCCTGAGAGTGGATAAGATAGGGAGGCAGGAACGTGCCTGCACTTGGGGCATCCTTCCTGGGCAGGGGGATGCTTACATACAAGGTACCCTGCCAAGGAGCCTGTACACGAACCCCTAAGTGTTAAGGACCCGCTCGCATACGAGGAGTCTCACGCCCTCCATGATGAGTAGGAGGATGCTGGGGTCCTGGACAGGCTTCTTAGTAAACATGTGAAGGTCCCTTTCTCCCTCTGTGTTGAAATCATAATTCTGTACTTATATAGTAAAAGAATGCAGTACTTTGCTTCTTGGATTGCTTCCCAGAACTGGACTGTAAAAATAAACCACAAGGGTGCTTGCGCAGATTTGTTCCTCTGGTCACAGTTGTGTCTTTGTCTGTCCTTTGTGTGTCTGTGTCTCTTTGTCATTTCGCTTGCTACACTCATAGAATGAGTTTGGAAGTTTACCTTTTTCTGCAATTTTCTGGAAGAGTTTGAGTAGGATAGGTATTAGCTCTTCTCGAAATTTTTGGTAGAATTCAGCTGTGAAGCCGTCTGGACCGGCTTTTGTTTGCTGGAAGATTTCTGGTTACAGTTTCAATTTCCGTGCTTGTGATGGGTCTGTTAAGATTTTCTATTTCTTCCTGGTTCAGTTTTGGAAAATTTTACTGTTCTAAGAATTTGTCCATTTCTTCCACATTGTCCATTTTATTGGCATATAATTGCTGTTAGTAGTCTCTTATGATCCTTTGTATTTCTGTGTTTTCTGTTGTGATCTCTCCATTTTCAATTCTAATTTTATTGATTTGATTTTTCTCTCTTTGTTTCTTGATGAGTCTGGATAATGGTTTGTCAATTTTATTTATCCTTTCAAAGAACCAGCTTTTTGCTTTGTTGATTTTTGCTATGATCTCTTTTGTTTCTTTTGCATGTATTTCTGCCCTAATTATTAAGTTTTCTTTTCTTCTACTAACTCTGGGGTTCTCCATTTCTTCCTTTTCTAGTTGCTTTAGGTGTAGGTTATTTTTTTTTTTCTTGTTTCTTGAGGTATGCCTGTATGCTATTAACTTTCCTCTTAGCACTGCTTTTATATGTCCCACAGGTTTTGGATGGTTGTGTTATCATTTTCATTTGTTTCTATGCATATTTTGATTTCTTTTTTGATTTCTTCTGTGATTTGTTGGTTATTCAGAAGCGTGTTATACAGCCTCCATATGTTGGAATTTTTAATAGTTTTTCTCCTGTAATTTAGATCTAATCTTAATGCATTATGGTCAGAAAAGATGCTTTGAATTATTTCAATTTTTTGAATTTATTGAGGTTAGATTTATGGCCCAGGATGTGATATATCCTGGAGAAGGTTCCATGATCACTTGAGAAAAAGGTAAAATTCATTGTTTTGGGGTGAAATGTCCTATAGATATCAGTTAGGTCTAATTGGTCTATTGTATCATTTAAAGTTTGCGTTTCTTTGTTAATTTTCTGTTTAGTTGATCTGTCCATAGATGTGAGTGGGGTATTAAAGTCTCCCACTATTATTGTGTTATTGTTAATTTCCCCTTTCATACTTGTTAGCATTTGTCTTACATATTGCGGTGCTCCTATGTTGGGTGCATATATATTTATAATTGTTATGTCTTCTTCTTGTTTGATCCTTTGATCATTATGTAGTGGCCTTCTTTGTCTCTTTTCATAGCCTTTGTATTAAATTTTATTTTATTGGATATGAGTATTGCTACTCCTGCTTTCTTTTGGTCTCTGTTTGCATAGAATATCTTTTTCCAGCCCTTCATTTTCAGTCTGTATGTGTCCCTTGTTTTGAGGTGGGTCTCTTGTAGGCAGCATATATAGTGGTCCTGTTTTTGTATCCATTCAGCCAGTCTTTGCCCTTTGGTTGGGCATTCAACCCATTTACGTTTAAGGTAATTATTGATAAGTATGATCCCCTTGCCATTTACTTTATCATTTTGGGTTGAGATTTATACTCCCTTTTGTGTTTTCTGTCTAAAGAATATCCTTTAACATTTGTTGGAGAGCCGGTTTGGTGGTGCTGAATATTCTGTTTTTGCTTGTCTGTAAAGCTTTTTATCTCTCCTTCATATTTGAATGAGATCCTTGATGGGTGCAGTAATATGGGCTGTAGGTTATTTTCTTCCATCACTTTAAGTATGTCTTGCCATTCCCTCCTGTGCTGAAGAGTTTCTATTGAAAGATCTGGAGTTATCCTTTTGGGAATCCCCTTGTGTGTTATTTGTTGTTTTTCCCTTGCTGCTTTTAATATTTGTTCTTTGTGTTTGATTTTTGTTAATTTGATTAATATGCATCTTGGGGTGTTTCACCTTAGCTTTACCCTATTTGGAACTCTTTGGGTTTCTTGGACGTGGGTTATTATTTTCTTTCCCATTTTAGGGAAGTTACCAACTATTATCTCCTCAAGTATTTTCTCATGGTCTTTCTTTTTTTCTTCTTCTTCTGGGACTCCTATAATTCACATGTTGCAGCATTTCATATTGTCCTGGAGGCCTCTGAGATTGTCCTCATTTCTTTTAATTCATTTTTCTTTTTTCCTCTCTGATTCACTTATTTCTACCATTCTATCTTCTTTTTCACTAATCCTATCTTCTGCCTCCATTATTCTACTATTTGTTGCCTCCAGAGTGTTTCTGATCTCATTTATTGCACTATTCACTACATATTGACACTTTTTTATTTCTTCTAGGTCCTTGTGAAACCTTTCTTGCATCCTCCCAATCCTTGTCTCCAGGCTATTTTTCTGTGATTCTATTTTGATTTCAAGATTTTGGATCATTTTCACTATCAAAATTCTGAATTCTTTCTCAGGTAGATTCCCTATCTCTTCTTCTTTTGTTTGGTTTGGTGGGCATTTCTCCTGTTCCTTTACCTGCTGAGTATTTCTCTGTCTCTTCATCTCGGTTATATTGCTGTATTTGGAGTGGCCTTTCTATATTCTGGGAATTTGTGCAGTTCTCTTTATTATGGAGTTTCCTCACTGTGGGTGGGGTTGTATAAGTGGCTTGTCAAGGTTACTTGGTTAGGGAGGTTTGTGTTGGAGCTCTGGTGGGTGGAGCTGGATTTCTTCTCTCTGGAGTGCTATGCAGTATCTACTAAATGGGTTATGAGACGTCAATGGTTTTGGAGTAACTTTGAGCTGCCTGTATATTGAAGCTCAGGGCTGTATTCCTGTGTTGTTGGAGAATTTGCGTGGTATGTCTTGATCTAGAACTTGTTGGCCCTTGGGTGGTCCTTGGTTTCAGTGTAGGTATGGAGGTGTTTTATGAGTTCCTATTGATTAATGTTCCCTGGATTCAGGATTTCTATGATGTTCTCTTGATTTGGACTTAAATCTCCTGCTTCTGGTTTTCAGTTTTATGTTTACAATAGCCTTAGTAATTCTTCATCTATACAGCACCAATGATAAAATATCTAGGTTAAAGATGAACAGTTTCTCCACATTGAGGGACACCCAGACAGGTTCACTGAATTACATGAAGAAGAGAAGATGGAGGGCATAGTTAGAAGTCATTGTAACGAGATGAGGTGGGATCAAAAGAGGAGGGAGCAAGCTAGCCAGTAATCATTTCCTTATGTGTGCTCCACAGTCTGGACCTCTCAGAGGTGTTCACAGAATAATACAGGGAAGAGGAGAGGGAGGAAGTAGACAGAGGTGACCAGGAGGATAAAAGAGGAAAATGAAAAGGAGAGAAACAGATCCGGCCAGTAAGCAGTTCCCTGAGTGTTCTCCACCATCTGGAACACACAGAGATTCACAGAGTTGGGTAGAGAAGAGAAGGGGGCAGAAAGACACAGAGACCACCCAGTGGAGGAAAGGGAGAGTCCAAAGGAGAAGAGAGTGGTCAAGCCAGTAATCTCACTCTCATGTAAAATTGGGTACTGGAGATTTGTTTTTTTAATGTACAAAATTCACAACAAATACCAAGAAGCAAAGATTAAAAATCTGGAGTAGAGATTGGATTTTCAAAAATAAAATATTAAAGAAAAGAAGAAGAAGAAAAAAAAAAGTAAAAAAAAAAAGCCACAAGAATTATTAAAAAACAACAACATCAGCAACAAAAGGACTATATATGGCGTTTGCTTTAAAAATAGGGTCTTTTTTTTTTTATTATTTTGACAAGCAGTAGTAGGCTATAAAAAAAAATTAGAGAAATAGAGGACTTAAAAATTTAAGAAAGTTAAAAAAAAGAAGAAAAAACATTCATGCAACAACATCAACACAAAAAGAAAAAGAATGATTGTAAAAATAATAAAGATATATCTGGCCCTTTCTCTGGTGTTATGGGCAGTGTGGCGTCATTTCCAAGGTGGTTCTCTCTGTTTAACTTCCTCTGTTTGCTGGTCTCTTCAGTGTCTGATTTCCTTCTTGAAACGGAGGGCTATGGTGGACAGTTTTTTTTTTTTTTTTAGGCTCACTTGTTCAGTCGCGTTGTGTGTAGGGAGGGATGCGGCAAACAAATATTACTGGTGTGTGCTTGCAGTGTCTTATCCATGCTGGTTTTGCCCCTGCTTGCAGCACACACCACTCAGGCTCTAAGTTGCTCTGCCAGGGAACCATCTGAGGCTGGCCCTAGGCTTCATGCACCTCCCCGGTCTAAGCCACTAAGGCTTGGCACTCAGGTAGCCTTCAAAGGTGCAGATTAGGTTGTGCTTGCATTTTGTGCCCTTACCAGGTCTGAGTAGCTCAGGAGTTTGGTGAGTGAAGTTGCTGCGACTTATCACCTTTCCCTGCTGCTCGGTTTTCTGGGTGTACCACTGGCGTTCCTTCTCAGGCAGATGATGACTGTCCAAAACCCCCAGAAATCTTAGTTAGCAAAGAAGCCTGCTTGCATTTTGGTAGGTAATAAAAAGAAGAAGAAGAAAAAAAAAAGTAAAAAAAAAAAGCCACAAGAATTATTAAAAAACAACAACATCAGCAACAAAAGGACTATATATGGCGTTTGCTTTAAAAATAGGGTCTTTTTTTTTTTATTATTTTGACAAGCAGTAGTAGGCTATAAAAAAAAATTAGAGAAATAGAGGACTTAAAAATTTAAGAAAGTTAAAAAAAAGAAGAAAAAACATTCATGCAACAACATCAACACAAAAAGAAAAAGAATGATTGTAAAAATAATAAAGATATATCTGGCCCTTTCTCTGGTGTTATGGGCAGTGTGGCGTCATTTCCAAGGTGGTTCTCTCTGTTTAACTTCCTCTGTTTGCTGGTCTCTTCAGTGTCTGATTTCCTTCTTGAAACGGAGGGCTATGGTGGACAGTTTTTTTTTTTTTTTTAGGCTCACTTGTTCAGTCGCGTTGTGTGTAGGGAGGGATGCGGCAAACAAATATTACTGGTGTGTGCTTGCAGTGTCTTATCCATGCTGGTTTTGCCCCTGCTTGCAGCACACACCACTCAGGCTCTAAGTTGCTCTGCCAGGGAACCATCTGAGGCTGGCCCTAGGCTTCATGCACCTCCCCGGTCTAAGCCACTAAGGCTTGGCACTCAGGTAGCCTTCAAAGGTGCAGATTAGGTTGTGCTTGCATTTTGTGCCCTTACCAGGTCTGAGTAGCTCAGGAGTTTGGTGAGTGAAGTTGCTGCGACTTATCACCTTTCCCTGCTGCTCGGTTTTCTGGGTGTACCACTGGCGTTCCTTCTCAGGCAGATGATGACTGTCCAAAACCCCCAGAAATCTTAGTTAGCAAAGAAGCCTGCTTGCATTTTGGTAGGTAATATCGCTCTTGGTCTGCGATTGCCCCCTTCCAGCCCTTAAGGCTTTGTCTGCCTGTCACAGGAGGGGGATGTTCTGCAGCTGGCTATTTCCATTCCGTTCTTTGTTCTGTGCGCAATCCTGGTGGTGTCTTATGTTCGAGTGTTTCGCATAGTAGCTATCCCACAGTCTGGATTGCTAGCCCAAGTTAGTATGCTATGGTCATGCGCCGGGCGTTCGCACCCAATTCTTAAAAAAGCACTGCAGCCCATGCCTCCTGCGGCCCGATTCTTAAAAAAACACTGCAATCTGCACCTCCCACGCCTTCCTGTCCAGCTCCCACTTGCTAGTGGTGGATAGAGTCATCTGCGCTGCTTTTCCACTGGGGGAGTTACTGTTGGGCTTGTAATCTGTTGGTTTTAATTATTTATTTATTTTTCCATCCTGTTATGTTGCCCTCTGTGTTTCCAAGGCTCCCCACAGACTCGGGAGCAAGAATGTTTCCTGGTGTTTGGAAACTTCTCATCTTACGAGTATCTGCCTGGGATGGTACTCTCTTCCCGGGACGGAGCTCCTTTGCTACCTCCTTTGTCTCTTTTTTCATCTTTTATATTATTTCCTACCTGTTTTTGAAGCCAATGTTCTGCTTTTCTGGGTCTGATGTCCTCTGTAGCATTCAGAAGTTGTTTTGTGGAATTTACTCAGCTTTGAAATATTATTTTGATGAATTTGTGAGGGAGAAAGTGGTCTCCCTGTCCTATTCCTCCGCCATCTTAGGACCGCCCCCAACAGGTGGATTCTTTACTGATGAGCCGCCAGAGATCAATCTTTCCCAAAATATTGGATGATTTTACACCCTGGGATTCACTTCACTTCAGAATCAAGCGAGGCAAACATTGAACTTTCAGATTCCCAGGCCCCCTCCTAGGACAATTTGAGTTTCTTAGGTGTGATATGCAGCCCTGGTATCTCTATGTTTAATAATGCCCCAGGTGACTCTGATATTGGAGCAATCTTTAGAAGCATATGAAAGCAAAAGTGTTAGTGGTCCAGCTGTGTTTAACTCTTAAACCCATGGATAGTAGCTCACGAGGCTCCTCTGTTCATGGAATTCTCCAGGCAAGCATAACTGGAGTGGATAGTCATTCCCTTCTTCAGGAGATCTTCCTGACCCAGGGATTAAACCCTGGTCTTCTGTAATGCAGGCAGATTTTTGACTCTCTGAGCCATCAGGGAAGCCTAGAAGCATAAATAGGAAGTCACAAAGTTCCTTTTCCCTATTTTACAAACATTTTATAATTGACATCCAAAATGTTTTTGCTGTAAGTATAAACACTGTAAAGAATGTATCTTTTGGTATACAATAAAAATAAACCCTTTAAGTAAATCAAACTAGGAATTCCCTGTAAAAGCAATAGTTAGTGTTCAATGCTTTCAGCCTGGTGACCTGGGTTCAGTCCCTGGTCAGGAAACGAAGTTTCTGCAGGAAATCTTATGGTGTGTCCATAAATAAATAAAACTTTTAATATTGTGCTTTCAAATATATCCAGAAGAATGTAAAGAGCATAGAGCTTTAAAAAATATTTACTTTTATTCACTTATTTGGCTGCTTTTGGTCTTAGTCGTGGCATGCAGGATCCTTTGTCCATTCTACTGCCCTGTGGCATGTGGAATCTTACCCACCACGTATTAAACCCACATTCTGTGCATTGGAAGGCAGATTCTCAACCACTGGACCACCAGGGAAGTCCCTAGCCTTGGGTTCTGATACTCACCAACATTGGAGAAGGACATGGCAACCCACTCCAGAATTTTTCCTGGAAAATTCAATGGAGAGAGGAGCCTGGGTGGTTAATCCATAAATAAATAAAACTTTTAATATTGTGCTTTCAAATATATCCAGAAGAATGTAAAGAGCATAGAGCTTTAAAAAAATATTTAGTTTTATTCACTTATTTGGCTGCTTTTGGTCTTAGTCATGGCATGCAGGATCCTTTGCCCATTCTACTGCCCAATGGCATGTGGGATCTTACCCACCACGTACTAAACCCACATTCCGTGCATTGGAAGGCAGATTCTCAACCACTCGACCACCAGGGAAGTCCCTAGCCTTGGGTTCTGATACTCACCAAAATTGGAGAAGGACATGGCAACCCACTCCAGAATTTTTCCTGGAAAATTCAATGGAAAGAGGAGCCTGGGTGGTTACAGTCCATGGGGTTATAAAAAGTCAGACACAGCTGAGCAACTAGGCACAGCACTGACCATCAAGCTTGTTAAAAGAGTATAAAATGAGCTCTTTCTATTGTTCTTTTTTTTTAATTTTTTATTTTCCTGCTTCATTGAGATGTAATGGACATATATTCTGTAAACTTAAGGTGAACACATTTTGATTTGATAAATTCAGTTCAGTTCAGTTGCTCAGTCGTGTCCGACACTTTGTGACTCCATGAATAGCAGCACGCCAGGCCTCTCTGTTCACCACCATCTCCCGGAGTTCACTCAGACTCACATCCATTGAGTCAGTGATGCCATCCAGCCATCTTATCCTCAGTAGGCTTTGGCATAGTCAATAAAGCAGATGTTTTTCTGCAACTCTCTTGCTTTTTCCATGATCCAGTGGATGTTGGCAATTTGATCTCTGGTTCCTCTGCCTTTTCTAAAGCCAGCTTGAACATCAGGGAGTTCATGGTTCACGTATTGCTCAACCCTGGCTTGGAGGATTTTGAGCATTACTATACTAGCATGTGAGATGAGTGCAATTGAGTGGTAGTTGGAGCATTCTTTTGCATTGCCTTTCTTTGGGATTGGAATGAAAACTGACTTTTTCCAGTCCTGTGGCCACTGCTGAGTTTTCCAGATATGCTGGCAGATTGAGTGCAGCACTTTCACAGCATCATCTTTCAGGATTTGAAACAGCTCAACTGGAATTCCATCACCTCCACTAGCTTTATTAATAGTGATGCTTTCTAAAGCCCACTTGACTTCACATTCCAAGATGTCTAGCTCTAGATTAGTGATCACATCATCATGATTATCTGGGTCATGTAAATTTTTTTTTGTACAATTCTTCAGTGTGTTCTTGCCACCTCTTCTTAATATCTTCTGCTTCTGTTAGGTCCATACAATTTCTGTCCTTTATTGAACCCATCCTTGAATGAAATGTTCCCTTGGTATCTCTGATTTTATTGAAGAGACCTCTAGTCTTTCCCATTCTGTTATTTTCCTCTATTTATTTGCATTGATCGCTGAAGAAGGCTTCCTTATTTCTTCTTGCTATTCTTTGGAACTCTGCATTCAGATGCCTATATCTTTCCTTTTCTACTTTGATTTTCACCTCTCTTCTTATCACAGCTATTTGTAAGGCCTCCCCAGACAGCCATTTTGCTTTTTTGCATGTCCTTTCCATGTGGATGGTCTTGATCCCTGTCTCCCATACAATGTCACGAACCTCATTCCATAGTTCATCAGGCACTCTATCTATCAGATCTAGGCCCTTAAGTCTATTTCTCACTTCCACTGTATAATCATAAGGGATTTTATTGAGGTCATACCTGATTGGTCTAGTGGTTTTCCCTACTTTTGTCAATTTGAGCCTGAATTTGGCAATAAGGAGTTCATGATCTGAGCCACAGTCAGCTCCTGGCCTTGTTTTTGTTAACTGTATAGAGCTTCTCCATCTTTGGCTGCATAGAATATCATCAATCTGATTTCGGTGTTGACCATCTGGTGATGTCCACGTGTAGAGTCTTCTCTTGTGCTGTTGGAAGAGGGCGTTTGTTATGACCAGTGCATTTTCTTGGCAAAACTCTATTAGTCTTTGCCCTGCTTCATTCCACATTCCAAGGCCAAATATGCCTGTTACACCAGGTGTTTCTTCACTTCCTACTTTAGCATTCCAGTCCCCTATAATGAAAAGGACATCTTTTTTGGGTGTTAGTTCTATAAGTTCTTGTAGGTCTTCATAAAAACTTTCAACTTCAGCTTCTTCAGCATTACTGGTTGGAACATAGACTTGAATAACTGTGATATTGAATGGTGGTGGTAAGGAAATACCCCTCATCCAAGGTAAGGAGCAGAGGCTGTGCTTTGCTGAAGTAGCTGTGAAGAGATACCCCAATGACTGTATAGAGCTTCTCCATCTTTGGCTGCATAGAATATAATCAATCTGATTTCGGTGTTGACCATCTGGTGATGTCCACGTGTAGAGTCTTCTCTTGTGCTGTTGGAAGAGGGCGTTTGCTATGACCAGTGCATTTTCTTGGCAAAACTCTGTTAGTCTTTGCCCTGCTTCATTTCACATTCCAAGGCCAAATTTGCCTGTTACACCAGGTGTTTCTTGACTTCCAACTTTAGCATTCCAGTCCCCTATAATGAAAAGGACATCTTTTTTTGGGTGTTAGTTCTGAAAGTTCTTGTAGTTCTTCATAAAACCTTTCAACTTCAGCTTCTTCAGCATTACTGGTTGGAGCATAGACTTGGATAACTGTGATATTGAATGGCGGTGGTAAGGAAATACCCCTCATCCAAGGTAAGGAGCAGAGGCTGTGCTTTGCTGAAGTAGCTGTGAAGAGATACCCCACACCCAAGGTAAGAGAAACCCAAGTAAGATGCTAGGTGTTGCAAGAGGGCATCAGAGGGCAGACATACTGAAACCATGCTCACAGAAAACAAGTCAATCTAATCACACTAGGACCACAGCTTTGTCTAACTCAATGAACCATAGCCATGCCTGCAGAGCAACCCAAGACGGGCGGGTCATGGTGGAGAGGGCTGACAGAATATGGTCCACTGGGGAAGGGAATGACAAGCCACTTCAGTATTCTTGCCTTGAGAACCCCATGAACAGTATGAACAGGCAAAATATAGGATACCAAAAGAGGAACTCCCCAGGTCATTAGGTTCCCAATATGCTACTGGAGATCAGTGGAGAAATAAGTCCAGAAAGAATGAAGGGATGGAGCCAAAGCAAAAACAATACCCAGTTGTGCATGTGCCTGGTGATAGAAACAAGATCCAATGCTGTAAGGAGCAATATTGCATAGGAACCTGGAATGTCAAGTCCATGAATCAAGGCAAATTGGAAGTGGTCAAACAAGAGATGACAAGGGTGAACCACGACATTCTAGGAATCAGCGAACTAAAATGGACTGGAATGGGTGAATTTAACTCAGATGACCATTATATCTACTACTACGGGCAGGAATCCCTCAGAAGAAATGGAGTAGCCATCAGGGTCAACAAAATAATCCGAAATGCAGTACTTTGATTTGATAAGAACAGTATTTTTTGTTATATCTGGTTACAACACTTGAGATCACTTTCATTAGTGAACACAATTTTTGTTCAAATTCAGTGACTCTGTTACCTTATAATGAATGGAAATACACATATTTCTTCTCCGAAATCCTCCCTCCCCCCACAAATCTGTGTGCACAGGGCTGTAAAGGCAGTGGGAGGGAAAGATTGAGATACAATCTAGATGCTGCAAAGGAGGAGAGAGAAGAGGGGGAGGAAGGTAGGAAAGGAGAAGGAGGGGGACAAGGCTGTGGCATGACACCTCTGACATGGTTTTAAGAAAGCATGAGTCCCTGTCTAGAAAGTTTCTGGGGGTCAGCATGAAGATCCACAGTGAGGACCCTGGGAATCCAGTGCATGCTGAGTCTTCAAGTGCAGATCACTTGGAAGTAAGGTTGCTTCCTGCCCTCCTCACCCTGCCCCACCCCCCAAACCACCCCTTGCCCTTGGAAGAGGACAGAAGTATACTGTTTTCAGCTGGAGAATTTTTTGGCATTGGAAGAGAACCCTTGAGTTTTTAGGTTCCTGACATCAGCCCATGCCCTGTTGGAATAGCTGTGTGGACCACCTTCCCCTTATTGAACCCCTAATAACTAAGGATGCAGATAAATTGGAGATAAGGTGCTGGGCCTCTGGATGCCAGAGAGGGAAGTGGGGACTCTCACCACACTGAGACCTGGAAAATAGCCCCAGGGAAGGGCCCTGAAACCCTACCCACATTCTTTCCTCTCTCTAACAATTTGCTAGAAATGCTTCTAGTTGAAATATCTTATGGTCACAAACTGGTTCAGAAACCTGATTGAAGCCCAGTTTGGGTACTATGGATTGGACTAGAATGGGCTTTAAAAGGCTTGGAATCTCCTTATGCAGCTTTACTGAGAAAAGGCTTTTGGAGAGCCAGGTAAGAGTTCCATGGACACCAGACACAGGAAGCGGTGCTGCAATTCCCAGAGAAATCTTTCTGGGACGTGGAGACAAAGACACTCCAGCTTCACCCTCCACTGGGGCTCAGAGTAGGAAGTGTTTAGCTACACTGAGTCAACTGGATTTCAGGAGCTGGTGAGCCATAGGGTTTGGAATGCTTCATTTTGTTCTCTAAAGGCTTGGAATCTCCTTATGCAGCTTTACTGAGAAAAGGCTTTTGGAGAGCCAGGTAAGAGTTCCATGGACACCAGACACAGGAAGCGGTGCTGCAATTCCCAGAGAAATCTTTCTGGGACGTGGAGACAAAGACACTCCAGCTTCACCCTCCACTGGGGCTCAGAGTAGGAAGTGTTTAGCTACACTGAGTCAACTGGATTTCAGGAGCTGGTGAGCCATAGGGTTTGGAATGCTTCATTTTGTTCTCTGCAGCCATGAGTCTGCAGTATTTCTCTGTAAATGGTTCAAGAATAACCAGGCATTAAGGGCCATGAGGTCTTTCCCATTAGCAGTGTGAAATAGCCTCAGGCAGTGGCAAATGATCACGGTTGTGTTCCAATAAAACTGTATTTGTGACACGGACCCCCCAAAATAAAAAAAAAAATGTAAAAATTTTAAACATATTTTTTAAAGTTAAAAAAAAAAAAAACTAAAACATAAAAATCACTGTTAGCTTGCTGGTTGGGGAAAAAATAAACAGGAAGGAATCCAATTTGTCAATCCCTGTCTAAACCATTTGCCTATATATTGAAGCTAGCATCCCATTAGTGACTTGCAACATTAATTTAGTAGGCTGGATTCTGCTTATGAAAAATAGAAATTTTCTTTAAATCTAAGATGACATCAGCTGTAAGATACAACATTATTCCTTTTATTTTTGGCCACATCCAGTGGCATGTGGGACCACAGGTCCCTGACCAGGGAGTGAAGCCATGCCCCTGGCCTAGAAGTGAGGAGTCTTAAATACTGGATTACCAGGGAAGTCCCACAGCATTATTTTTCATAAAACTATAAAATATATATTTACATACATATGCATGTGTGCATGTTCAGTTGTTTCAGTCATACTTGACTCTTTGCAACCCTATGGACTGTAGCCCACCAGGCTCCTCTGTCCATAGTACTCTTCAGGCATGAATAGTGCAGTGGATTGCCATGCCCTCCTCCAGGGGGTCTTCCTGACCCAGAGATGGAACCTGCATCTCTTAGGTCTTCTGCATTGGCAGGAGGGACCTTTACCACTAGGGCCATCATTTACACACAACCAAACAAACTATGATATGCTACTAATGAAATGTGATCTGGTGTCAGAAATGGTCAAATGTAAACTTTAGAATGTCCCTTCATGTCAATGAAACATGTTAATGGCATATAAGCTATCAACAAATGTATTATATAGAGATAAATTGTGTTACAAAATTTTTATTTCAGTGAGCACCACCACCCCTGTCAGCATCCAGCTACATGCTGCCTGACTTTCTCCCTTCACGATAGTTTTAATTCATTAAGATTTGGAATTCATTAAATGCTTGGAGAAAATGCTTCTGAGCCTTTTGACTAAGATCAAATGTAGGTACCTTGGGAACCAGGGATGAATGGGTAGAGCATGTGCTACAGATAAATCATTGTTTAATAACAGTTGTTGTTTATTTATGCAGTAGACATGTAGCACTGACAGACACTACATGTTGTTCTAGAAACAAAAATACAGCAACTCTGAAGTTGATACTCTAATAGCTCTGGAGGTGAATATGGCATGCGAGTTGGGGGAGGCTGTGATTTCTGACATCATGGTCAGGAAAGCCTGGCAGAGAAACTGTGGACCAAGGCAGGTCAGGAGTTGGGTGCTGGTACTTGAGACAGTGTCCAAGGCAGGGGGAGCAGTAGAAGTCATGAGAAGGCCGCGTCCTACCTCCTCAGTACCCTTGGGAGATTGGGTCTGGGAACGCTGCCCCTGCAGATACCAAAATCCAGGGGTGCTCAAGTCCATTATATAAAATGGTGCAGCCTTTGCATGTAACTTAAGGGGATGCTCCCACATGCTTTAAACAATCTCCACATTCCAAATAATACCTAATACAATGTTGATGCTGTGTAAATAGTTTCAAGTACAGTGTAAATGCTCTCTCTCTCTCTCTTTCTCTCTTTCTCTCTCTCTGTCTCATATATATATATATATATATATATATATATATATATATACTGAGTTGCCAGCATGAGGCAGGTTCAAGTTTTGCTATTAAAACTTGCTGGAAGTGAAGTCGTTCAGTCGTGCCCAGTTCTTTACGACCTCATGGACTGCAGCTTACTCTGCTCCTCTGTCCGTGGGATTTTCCAGGCAAGAATTCTGGAGTAGGTTGCCATTTCCTTCTTCAGAGGACTTTCCTGATCCAGGGATTGAACCCAGGTCTCCCGAGTTTTAGCAGACACTTTATCATCTGAGCCACCAGGGAAGGTATAATAATAACATAGAACAATTATAACAATATACTTTTATAAAGGTTTTGTGGATGTAGTCGCTATGTAAAATATATTACTGTACTAATTGAGTGATTTTTTTTTTCACCCTAACTAAGCACTTACTACACTCTGTGGCCATAACTTTTGTAGTTTGAGATTTGACAGCAATACTAACCCAGATTTATTTTCTCTTCTTCACATTCACCACAGATATTAGCAATCTCAGCATACAATTTTTTTTCTTTTTGTGTCAAATTGAGAACTTCAATCTTTTCACTTAAAGGCAGCACTTAAGGGATTCTCTCTGGCATATCTAAATGGCCAGCATCACTCCACTTACAGTTTGGGAACATTATAGAGTAAAATAAAGGTGACTTGGTCACAAGCCCCATGACATCTCAACAATCTTTGTGGTAACCGAGTGACAAATGGGTGGGATGTACAGGACTAAGGAACGATTCACATACTGGGCAGGAGGAGGCATGGTGGTGTGAGTCCAATCACACTCCTCAGAATTAGCTGCAGTTTAAAATGTATGAGTTATCTATTTCTGGAATTTTCCATGTAATATTCTCGGTGAACAACTGAGGGTTAACTGAAACCACAGAGAGCGACACCTGAGATCAGGGGGATGACCTTGTCCTGTGGTTGCCTTTAGGTGGAAAAAACACTAGAAGCGGCCACTTGAAACCAAAAGTGATTGCAAAATGGCACATCTCTTCCCGTGTGTGGAAGCACAAGCACCACCACAACCCGAGAAAAAGACCGCCGTGTCCAAATCCAGAGATGAGGACAATGACGATGCTGAGGTCATTTTGTTGGAGTGGAGAATGTCAATGAGGATGTTGAAACCCTCTTTGTCAGAGTGACTTCAAGTTCAAAGCCAGTCATTTCTAACATTTTTAACAGGGTGAGCAGGGACTCATCTTCAAGAAGAAAGAAGGACCACATGGGTCCAGATCCCTCCTTTTTATTTTTTTCAAATTGAAAAATCCTGAGGTGGGGGGAATTTTTATTTATTTATTTTTACTTTATTTTACTTTATAATACTATATTGGTTTCACCATACATTGACACGAATCCACCACAGGTGTACATGTGTTCCCAATCCTGAACCCCCTCCCACCTCCCGCCCCATATCATCTCTCTGGATCATCCCCATGCACCAGCCCCAAGCATCCTGTATCCTGCATCGAACATAGACTGGCAATTCGTTTCTTACATGATAGTATACATGTTTCAATGCCACTCTCCCACATCATCCCACCCTCTCCTCTCCCTCAGAGCCCAAAAGTCCGTTCTATACATCTGTGTCTCTTTTGCTGTCTCACATACAGGGTCATCATTACCATCTTTCTAAATCCCGTATATATGTGTCAGTATACTGTATTGGTGTTTTTCTTTCTGACTTACTTCACTCTGTATAATCCGCTCCAGTTTCATACATCTCATTAGAACTGATTCAAATGTATTCTTTTTAATGGCTGAGTAATATTCCATTCTGTATATGTACCACAGCTTTCTTATCTGTTCATCTGCTAACGGACATCTAGGTTGTTTCCATGTCCTGGCTATTATAAACAGTGCTGCAATGAACATTGGGGTACATATGTCTCTTGCAATTCTGGTTTCCTCAGTGTGTATGCCCAGCTGTGGGATTACTGTTCCATTAGGCAGTTCTATATGCAATTTTTAAAGGAAATCTCCACAATATTCTCCATAATGGCTGTTCTAGTTTGCATTCCCACCAACAATGTAAGAGGATTCCCTTTTCTCCACACCCTCTCCAGTATTTATTGTTTGTAGACTTTTGGATTGCAGCCATTCTGACTGATGTGAAATGGTACCTCATTGTGGTCTTGATTTGCATTTCTCTGATGATGAGTGATGTTGTGCATATTTTCATGTGTTTGTTAGCCATCCGTATGTCTTCTTTGGAGAAATGTCTATTTAGTTCTTTGGCCCATTTTTTGATTGGGTCGTTTATTTTTCTGGAATTGAGCTGTATAAGTTGCTTGTATATTTTTGAGACTAGTTGCTTGTCAGTTGCTTCATTTGCTATTGTTTTCTCCCATTCAGAAGGCTGTCTTTTTACCTTGCTTTTAGTTTCCTTTGTTGTGCAGAAGCTTTTAATTTTAATTAGATCCCATTTGTTTATTTTTGCTTTTCTTTCCAGTATTCTGGAAGGTGGATCATAGGGGATCCTGCTGTGATTTATGTGGGAGAGTGATTTGTCTATGTTCTCCTCTAGGACTTTTATAGTTTTTGGTCTTATGTTTAGATCTTTAATCCATTTTGAGTTTATTTTTGTGTGTGGTGTTTGAAAATGATCTAGTTTCATTCTTTTACAAGTGGTTGACCAGTTTTCCCAGCACCACTTGTTAAATAGATTGTCTTTACTCCATTGTGCATTTTTGCCTCCTTTGTCGAAGATAAGTTGTCCATAGGTGTGTGGATTTAATTCTGGGCTTTCTATTTTGCTCCATTGATCTATATTTCTGTCTTTGTGCCAGTACCAAACTGGCTTGATGACTGTGGCTTAGTAGTAGAGGCTGAAGTCAGGCAGGTTGATTCCTCCAGTTCCCATTTTTCTTTCTCAAGATTACTTTGGCTATTCAAGGTTTTTTGTATTCCCATACAAACTGTGAAATTATTTGTTCTAGTTCTTTGAAAAATACCACTGGTAGCTTGATAGGGATTTCATTGAATATGTAGATTGCCTTGGGTATTATACTCATTTTCACTATATTGATTCTTCCACCTGATAATAACAGGAAAGTGAAAGTGAAGTCGTTCAGTCGTGCCCAGTTCTTTACGACCTCATGGACTGCAGCTTACTCTGCTCCTCTGTCCGTGGGATTTCCCAGGCAAGAATTCTGGAGTAGGTTGCCATTTCCTTCTTCAGAGGATTTTCCTGATCCAGGGATTGAACCCGGGTCTCCCGACTTTTCAGCAGACACTTTATCATCTGAGCCACCAGGGAAGGTGTAATAATAACATAGAACAATTATAACAATATACTTTTATAAAGGTTTTGTGGATGTAGTCGCTATGTAAAATATATTACTGTACTAATTGAGTGATTTTTTTTTTCACCCTAACTAAGCACTTACTACGCTCTGTGGCCATAACTTTTGCAGTTTGAGATTTGACAGCAATACTAACCCAGATTTATTTTCTCTTCTTCACATTCACCACAGATATTAGCAATTTCAGCATACAATTTTTTTTCTTTTTATGTCAAATTGAGAACTTCAATCTTTTCACTTAAAGGCAGCACTTAATGGATTCTCTCTGACATATCTAAATGGTCAGCATCACTCCACTTACAGTTTGGGGACATTATAGAGTAAAATAAAGGTGACTTGGTCACAAGCCCCATGACATCTCAACAATCTTTGTGGTAACCGAGTGACAAATGGGTGGGATGTACAGGACTAAGGAACGATTCACATTCTGGGCAGGACGAGATATGGTGGTGTGAGTCCAATCACAGAATTAGCTGCAGTTTAAAATGTATGAGTTATATATTTCTGGAATTTTCCATTTAATATTCTCGGTGAACAACTGAGGGTTAACTGAAACCACAGAGAGTGACACCTGAGATCAGAGAGGATGACCTTGTCCTGTGGTTGCCTTTAGGTGGAAAAAACACTAGAAGGGGCCACTTTAAGCCAAAAGTGATTGCAAAATGGCCCATCTCTTCCCATGTGAGGAAGCACAAGCACCACCACAACCCGAGAAAAAGACCGCCATGTCCACATCCAAAGATGAGGACAATGACGATGCTGAGGTCATTTTGTTGGAGTGGAGAATGTCAATGAGGATGTTGAAACCCTCTTTGTCAGAGTGACTTCAAGTTCAAAGCCAATCATTTCTAACATTTTGAACAGGGTGAGCAGGGACTCATCTTCAAGAAGAAAGAAGGACCACATGGGTCCAGATCCCTCTTTTTTTTTTTTTAAATTGAAAAATCCTGAGGTGGGGGGAATCTTTATTTATTTATTTTTACTTTATTTTACTTTACAATACTGTATTGGTTATGCCATACATTGACACGAATCCACCACAGGTGTACATATGTTCCCAATCCTGAACCCCCTACCACCTCCTGCCCCATATCATCTCTCTGGATCGTCCCCATGCACCAGCCCCAAGCATCCTGTATCCTGCATCGAACATAGATGGGCAATTCGTTTCTTACATGATAGTATATATATTTCAATGCCACTCTCACACATCATCCCACCCTCTCCCTCTCCCTCAGAGTCCAAAAGTCTGTTCTATACATCTGTGTCTCTTTTGCTGTCTAACATACAGGGTCATCATTACCATCTTTCTAAATTCCATATATATGTGTCAGTATACTGTATTGGTGTTTTTCTTTCTGA
>SJYT01078030.1:0-93134 GCA_006410635.1 Cephalophus harveyi
TTTTCCACAGTTCATTGTGATCCACACAGTCAAAGGCTTTGGCATAGTCAATAAAGCAGAAGTAGATGTTTTTCTGGAACTCTCTTGCTTTTTCCATGATCCAGCAGATGTTGGCAATTTGATCTCTGGTTCCTCTGCCTTTTCTAAAGCCAGCTTGAACATCAGGAAGTTCACGGTTCACATATTGCTGAAGCCTGGCTTGGAGGATTTTGAGCATTACTTTACTAGCATGTGAGATGAGTGCAATTGTGCAGTAGTTGGAGCATTTTTTGGCATTGCCTTTCTTTGGAACTGGAATGAAAACTGACCTTTTCCAGTCCTGTGGCCACTGCTGAGTTTTCCAAATTCACCAATTAGAGGATCCTAATTGATCACAAGAACACCTCAGTGTAACGTTTTCCCTTCTTTTTAACAAACTTGTGAAATTCAAAGACCCACATGAGGAACATGGGCTGGTGGAATGCCAATGGCATAACTGGTGCTTTAGGGCCTAAGATGAGACTAATCCTAACCTGATTATTATTCCAAGTGTTTGGAATTTGGCGAAACAGTAAAGTGACCGTAGGTGACTTAGTTTTTCTGCTTTTTCAGTTCCTGACTTAATGAAGTTTGAAAAGGAAGAAACTGGATATAAAGAATTTTAAAAAACTCTATGAATGACTAATAAGCATATTTAATGAACAATTAATATTTTAACTATTATTTAACAATTGATTAATTAATTAATAATTAAGATCCCTTGGACTGCAAGGAGATCCAACCAGTCAATCCTAAAGGAAATCAGTCCTGAATATTCATTAGAAAAACTGATGCTGAAGCTGAAACTCCGATACTTTGGCCACCTGATGCGAAGAATGGACTCATTGGAAAAGACCCTGATGCTGGGAAAGATTGAAGGTAGGAGGAGAAGGGAATGACAGAGGATGAGATGGCAGGATGGCATCACCAATTCAATGGACATGAGTTTGAGTAAAATCCGGGAGTTGTGATGGACAGGGAAGTCTGGCATGCTGCAGTCCATGGGGTTGCAAAGAGTCAGACATGAATGAACGACTGAACTGAACTGAACTGAATGAGCAATTAGGTTATGTGCATATACAACTCAATGCACAGAACAAGTGCTTCTTTTTGCTTGTTTAATCGCTCTTTTCTTTTCACTTTGGAGGGGGCAGATTATAAGATTCTTCTTAATTAATGTGTGGAAGTCATTTCTGAAACACAGGCAGATCGCCATCTCAGGGTGAGACGTTTTCCTTGGAATCTTCTATTTCCTGGGCTTCCCCTGCCTTCACTGCCTTGACCACCGCCTTCATTACTGGAATTTTCTAGAAACTGTTGGCTGAAAGCTTTTGGTCCTTTGGCGTCAGACCTCTGTCTCCATTCCTGCCGTTGCTCCTGCAAGGCTGCTCTTCGTGTTTTCTTTCCATATCGTTATGCTTTTCATGACACCTGTAAGTAGACGCTTTCCTCTGACGACTCAGAAAATAAATGGAGTTTTCCTTTTAATCCATTAGCAATTCTGCTTTTTCAGCACCTGCATGAATCCTAGCTCAGCTCCAGTTCCTGCAGCCTCAGCGACCGCTGGGCTCCAGGCCTCTGGCTATTTTCTGGAGCTTTCCCCTGCTAGCCATCTCACCAAGGACTGGGCCACGTGTTTTGCTGTGTGTTCTCCAGGCCTGGTCATAATGGCGTCTTGGGTCTCTCCTCTGCCCTGTGATTTGAGATCTTCTCTGCTCTTTGCATTCCAGTAGGATGCCACAGAAAAGCAACCCCAAAACACTCCTGGTGTCTCTGGCCTGGGATCTAAGCCCCTATGTCCTTTCATCCCAACACTGAAGGCTGTTCAGCAGGGGACCCCCAACCCATTTCCTTGAATAGGTGTGCCCTTCTCAGTGGACACCTGTGGTTCCAGAGAAAAGCCCACCAGACTCCCTGATTCACTGTAGGTGGCATGAAACTAGCTCCTCAGGGATTCGGGGCTTGGGCACAGGAAAGGGCTGTCCCAAGGCCAATGGGCACACGTGAGGGCTAGCCCGGGCCAGCCGTGTGGCCGTGGAGGATTCATCAGATGGACTCAGTCATCTCACGCTCGGCGAGACGTGGCCCCAGCTCCCACCATGGAAGAGGGTCGGGGAGGACTGAGAATGTTCAGAATGATTGACCAAGATGGTTTTGCAATCTCTCTACCAAGGGCCATTAATCTGAAAATGGTTCTGAGTCTATTTTATTTCCATAGAAAGAAAAGACTCTTTTTGAAATGGATAGTGACAGCCAGGTTCAGAGATAACAGACTGGCAATGACAAGGCTGCACTTCTTAGAGCAAACTACAGAAAACCTTCCCCAGCTGGGTGTGGAGAGGCTTGCTCAGTTGGTGTACAAGGCCATCATGAGAGGGGCTGCCGTCCCCCTCTCCAGCTGGCTCCCTTGCCCTCTGAATCCGTGCTCCTGGGGAGGGTGACGCAACAGGGCAGAGGGGCCTGGGGTCTGGAGGCCAGGGATACGGGGATCAGCACACAGGGCAGACGGGTGCTCCTGCCACGGTGTTCTCCCACCACACCCTCCACGTGCAAAGGAAAGAAAGCATCGTGTGGAAAAGAAGGATGCAGCACAAAGTGAGGAAGAATGGTGAAAATGATAACACACTGACCCTAAGGAGAAGTGCGTGTGCGTGTGTGCACATACATGTGTATTTTAGAACCAATACTTGGACTATCACTAGAAGGACAGTGGGACAAGGTCATGAGAAAATATTCCTTTGAATCTCACTTCAGCAAGCCAAGGAATTAGGACTGATTTATGAATGTATTCCCACAATCTACTTGAAAATTTGTAACGTCTGTGCAGCCTGGCCGGGAAAGAAAGGGGTGGCTACTGTGAAGGAATGCTTCTGTTCCACTTTATTGTAAAATTATCCCATGCTACCTGCTCTAATCCCCTGAAAACAAATTAAATCCTCACTAAGCTGACTTTAAATCAATAGTTTCATTTAAGAATAGTGTGACTTAATAAAAATAAAAAACTAACTGGTCCAGCCAATTTAAGAGGGAAATAAATCATTGCCCGAGGAAAAATAGCAGATTTGACTTGTATATGGGCCCCAGCTCTGTTAAGCGGGGGTGTAGCCTGTGTAGAAATTAACTCTGGCCTCAGATGAAATGCATGGACCCCATTTAGAAGCCTGCTCTACCATGGGCACCCCAAGAGCCAGGATGTCCACCACCCTTGAAAGGAGAAGGAGCATTGTGATCTGTATCCTGAAAAAAACTAATCACTAAAAAATACAAGACAACCCTCCTTGGAATCCTGGTTCAGAAACCCTAGGCTGACAGTCCAGGGACCCCATGTGTGGACTAAGAAATACATTTCTGATTATAACAAAGACAGAAAGGTTCCTGGTGAAGGTGTGTTGGTTAAGGTGACACTTGCCTCAAGCAGCCAGGACAGATGTAGAGTTAGATGTGGACAATTAACATCAGTAATTATGACAGATGCACAATCTACGCACAAACCTTTTTTAAAAATCTAAGAGCTGAGTCGATTTCTTTTGGCAATATACAAGCAGTGTGTTGCCATTTTATGAAAAAAGAAAGTCATCCAGAGATAAAGACTGGAAATTTACTTAAGAGGTCTTTGCAAGTGGTTGCAAAGAAAACTCTGCAATACCATAATTCTGAACTAGTACTTTATCCATGTAATGGACAACTGGTTTACTAATCATATAAATGAGAAAAATGCCTAGGACGTGATGCCTGCCCACTTAATTTATTATTATGTACGGGGGACACATAAACATTAAAGTGAGTGCCTTCAGACCAGGACACATCGATATTATCAGTGCTGCCATTATCATCCAAACATTTTTAAATTTTCATAATTATAAAACGTCAATGCCAGTTACTTACTGATGTTCGTTGCCAGTAGGGTGCTTTTATTTATCATATTTACACTGACAAATAAGAAAGTGTAGTCTTTCTAATGTAAGATTTAAACCCCAAATGCCAGGCGAGACCACTTGCTCTTCTCCGTGGTCCCTCTCCTGGGGACTCAGTTTAATTTAATTTGTTGACCAGAAAAACACTTGGCCGAATACCTAGAGAAATCAATGTTTTAAGGCAGCATAATCTAGGGAGAAACGGTGCTTGGGCTCAGATTCAGGCTTACCTTGTACTTCTGTATCTATAATCCTGGGTCATCTACCTAGTTACTTGACATCCTGGCCTCAGTTCTGTCATCCATAAAATGGGGGTGATGATACCTGCACAGTTTATAGTTCAGAGGCCCTCACTAGGCAGTAATACTTAAAGGTAAGAAATGATCAGACCTCTTCTCTGTCCAGAGACGAATATAATGATTCATTCCAACCCAGAAGACACCGGCTTCACTATAACGCTTAAGTACAAGTATCCAATTGTGTGGAATAACCCCATAATCATCCATGGGAAGGGGGCTTTAGGACGGAAAGGCAGTAACGAAAGAGCTGGTGACCCAGGGTTACCGGGTCCTGGCAGCTCTGCCCGTTCTAATCCAAGTCCACAGTTCAGAATGCAGGACGCCAGCCTGAGAGGTCTGGGAGGGGTTCCTCCAAGCTTGTTCAAACCTGAACACCAGACGAGATGAATTAGCAGCTGTTTCATAGCGTCGGGATGAAACCCTCCGCGAGCGAGTGACCTGACAGCCACAAACGAACAATGTATTTGTTTCTATTTGTCGTGAATTAGGACTGTTTTCCTTTTCAGGAAGGTCAATCCTTTGTTTTCAATACCCACTCAAGTGAAAACTTTCACTATTATGAAGCAATTCTGCAGCAGGCTCTCCTGGAAAAGCGCTTTAAAATCATTTCGTGAATGACTCCTCTCGATTACCACAGAGGTAGGTGGGTGTTTTACAAATGGACAGATGGAGAATGAGGGAAGCCTCCCTGGAGAGCAGGCGAGCGACACGTGCGGCCCAAGGAAGGGGTCCTTCTCCGTTTCTGTGGTTCCTGAACGTCCAGCCTCTGGCCGCATGGCTCTGCAGGGCACACCATGAGCACCGCGAGCCAGGGCAGGCCCGAAGCGGCGCCACTGCAGGAACCCCCGCGGGAGCGTGTTACCTGGCCCTCAGCTCCATTTCTGTTAGGCCTCCCCTGGTGGGCTGAACCGGGGCTCCAGGACAGCCCAATATCATGGTCCCCATTGTCCTTTAAGAAGCTCTTGCCTGTCCTGAGCCTACGATGGTGGCCAAGTCACTCAGAAGATGCCTGTGTGCTAAGTTGCTTCAGTCACGTCCCGACTCTTTGTGACCCCATGGACTGTAGCCCGCCAGGCTCCTCTGTCCATGGGATTTCCCAGGCAAGAATACTGGAGTGGGTTGCTATACCCTTCTCTAGGGGATCTCCCCAGCCCAGGGATTGAACCTGTGTCTCTTACATCCCCTGCATTGGCAGGTGGGTTCTTTACCACTAGCACCACCTGGGAAGCCCCAGAAGATGCACAGTGAGACAGAAAGTCATCCAATTTTCCTGCTAGTTGAGCTGAGCCAACATCTGTGTCTGCACCAGATCTGGAGGACTATGGCCTTACATCCTAAGAGGAGCTTCGTGAGTTCTAGGCCCTCAACCAGAATGTCTGAACCCCAGCTCGGCCACCTCCAAGGCAGAGACCCCCAGAGAAGGTCCACAGTCTCCCCTTTCCACTCGGGAATCTGGGGATGCAGGTCCTGAAGGACTCAGGCCTCTTGGAAGCTGGCCCCAGGCTTCCCCAAACTTTCCAATGACGGGGATTCCGGGGCTGCTTGTGGACATCCCGATCCTCAGGTGGCTGCCCTTGGAGATCCTACTTGTCCTTCTGGGATGGAGCACAGGCCTTGGCGGGGCTCAGACACACCCAGGCCATGCTTGTCGTCAGAAATGGCGGGGCGATAATAACCAATAGGCCTGACTGGAGGCCAGTGTTACAAACTGGGTAGGAAGCGGGCAAGTGTCAGGCCTCTGGCAGCAAGGTCTCCACACACTGCGGGCAAGAGCAGGGAGGGGCTTCACAGAGGGGTTTGAGGATTCAGGGCCTCATAATTCCATTCTCTCCTTTGGATTTCCCTATGCAAGTCCCTCTGCCGTTCTGTGTCTGTTGCTTCAGGAGAAGAATTCCGCAAAGGAAGAAGGAAAGAATCTGTGAATCTCTTCTGGCTCATGTGCTCCAAAAATGTAGCCCCCCAAGAGGAAGAAATAAGCAAGCCAAGACCAGAGATGATTTGGAAAAGAGGTGGGCGTCTCTCCCCCATTGCTCATGGCAACACCTTTAGACTAGATGAAAAGTTGTCAGCCTGTGGGGGAAGAAAGGAAAAGTGGACGAGAAAAGCTGAGTATGATTTCAGGTGGGTTCTGGGAGGCTGGAGAACCTGGATGACGTTTGTAAGATCCGGAGTTTCAGGATGCCTGGGTAAGTCGTCAGGAAGAGCAGTCTGGGTTGGTGGTCCCCGGAGCACCACAGAGATGCCCGACTTCTAGTTAGTGAAGCAACAAAGGAAGATGCCAGTGCCCAAAAGAGCTGAGGAAGTTGCAGCAGGGATACAGGGAGGTGGCGAGCATCAAGATGAACCCCAGACGGGACCACGGCCAGCACAGCTGCTCCCGGACAGGCAGGTGGCTCCACACAGAGGTCAGGGAGGACCATAGGCTTTCCTCTAGGTCTGGGCGATGCTGGGGAGTCTGGGGGGTGGTATTCAAGGGGCCAGGTGACTCTTACTGAGCTTCTGCTTCTCTCAGAGAAAGGGTGCCTGACTTGGAAACTTAATCAGTTACTAAAAACTAAAAGCTATTCTATTTCTTGCCCAAGAGCTTGGGAACCCAGAGTTGTCCCCCGTACAAGTCACAGTCAACGGCATCAAAGCTGCTGGAGGCAACCTTCCTCCCCAGTGAGTTCCCCTTTTCATTTCTGGGCAGAACAACCCACAGATCCAAGTGTCCCTTGGCTGATGAGGCCGACGCTCTCAGACCGGAGCGCCCCGTTCCGCACACTTGACCCTCCGGACCCACGTCCACTCACCAGCCTTCTGGGTGTGCTGTGGTCCGGTGACTAGAACAGGAGGTGCAGATACGGAGGGCAGGGGTCACACCTGCGTCCAAGCAGCAGCTCCCCCTCAGAGTCCTGATTTAATCCTCTTCAGCCTTCATTTTTCCCCTCACAAATGGTTTTATTAACAGTTGCCTCTAGGACTTCACTGGAGAATTAAACATTGTCACGGAGAGCTCTCTGGGGCAGGAGGGCTTCCCAAAGGTCTCCTGTCTAAGCCAAGAATTCTTGGAGCCAGAAAAGGCAGCACGCTCTCTCTTCTAAGCTCCCCTCTGCCATCCCATTCCAGCTGAGAAAAAGCACCTTCCTCAGCTGTGCCTCTTGGGTGAGGGATGGTGAGGCCACCTCCAAGGTAGAGATTGAGAGTTCTAAGCAAGCCTGATCTCTTAATCCACACTCCGCCAACCTCCCGCTTCCCCTTTGGAAATGGTGCCTGAGGAATCCCAAGAGCACTGGGGAGATGGCAGAAATGATGGAAATTTCCAGTAGAACAAGGACCAAAAACCAGCTTGGAGCTGCTAGTCCTCAGTTCAGTTCATTTCAGTTGCTCAGTCGTGCCCAACTCATTGCGACCCCATGAACCACAGCACGCCAGGCCTCCCTGTCCATCACCAACTCCCGGAGTCCACCCAAACCGATATCCATCAAGTCGGTGATGCCATCCAACCATCTCATCCTCTGTCGTCCCCTTCTCCTCCTGCCCTCAATCTTTCCCAGCATCAGATGAGTTGCATCCTAACAAATGAGTCAGCTTGTCACATCAGGTGGCCAAAGTACCAGAGTTTCAGCTTCAACATCAGTCCTTCCAATGAACACCCAGGACTGATCTCCTTTAGGATGGACTGGTTGGATCTCCTTGCAGTCCAAGGGACTCTCAAGAGTCTTCTCCAACACCACAGTTCAAAAGCATCAATTCTTCGGTGCTCAGCCTTCTTCACAGTCCAACTCTCACATCCATACATGACTGCTGGAAAAACCATAGCCTTGACTAGACAGACCTTTGTTGGCAAAGTAATGTCTCTGCTTTTTAATATGCTGTCTAGGTTGGTCATACCTTTTGTTCCAAGGAGTAACCATCTTTTAATTTCGTGGCTGCAATCACCATCTGCAGTGATTTTGGAGCCCAGAAAAACAAAGTCAGCCACTGTTTCCACTGTTTCTCCATCTATTTGCCATGAAGTGATGGGACCGGATGCCATGATCTCCGTTTTCTGAACGGTGAGCTTTAAGCCAACATTTAAGCACTGGCCCTCACTGGTGCTTTATTCGGAACATTATTCGGGTAGATTCACAAAGCCAGACCTGGGGGTGGACTCCGTTGACTGTTGTAGTTTTCTTTTCATGCTCATTGTTGTCCTTCAGGTCACTGCTGCCTGTCCATTTTCTCTTACGATACTCATGGTCCATGCTGAGCTGGCAGGAAGAGAAGACTCCTCTCCCTCTGGTCACCCCGACAGTCAGCTGTCAGTGCCGGTCTTCTTGCCAATTTCATGTATCTCCTCTGCTTCTGCTCCCAGTGCCGACTGACTGACCGTCTCAAACCTGGATCCAGTAACAGCTCACCTGCCCTCCCCAACCCCCTCTGTGATCTGCTCTGCCTTCAGCTCCTAGGTCCTCTCCGCTCTCCACTTCCTGATCTCATCATATGTGATTGCCTGCTCTATGTAAATAAGGATTTTAGCACAGGAGACCTCCTAGGTCCCTTTATAAATGCTCTGCTCCAGCCAGGCTGGTCCACGTGCTGTCTCTCCCCCGCAGGTCACAGAGCGAACAAGGAGAAAGCGAACAAGAGTCTCTGAGTGGCTCTCCAGGACAGCCCATGGCTTGAGGCAAGTGGTGGCTCCTCCATGCACCTGAGGGTCATCAAGACTGGATACTGTCTAAGACCCCCCCATCCATTCCAAAGCTGAAGGTCTCCCTGCCACGACTCAGCTCGTGAAAATTCCCATCTGGATGTTCTCCTGCCTCAGTTTCCTCATCTGCAAAATGGGCATCATAATAATACCACTTTGAAATTGACAAGACTTAAAAAAAATATTCATAGAGAGCATTTAGTACAGTGTCTGGGTCATAGTAGGATCTCAGCAAAGGATAGCTTTATCATTGCTATTATTATTATTATCTCATTATTACTTCCTTCAAACACCAGCCCACCTCCACCACTTCTGGGAAGCCTCCCTATATCTATGGTGATCTCTCCTTCTCAAGACCAACAACATTAGCTGCCTCTTCCTTTCACTTGAGACACAACTGTGGACCCTCCTCGAGTACTTCACGGACACACCAATGTCACCAACTGGTGATGCAGTCCTCCAGCTGGATCCCGGGTGCGCCCCAGGCTGGGATCCTTGGTCAGCACCCAAGCACCTCCCACGATGCTCCATCTGTGGCTGCACAGTTGGAGTTACAAATACTGGAACCCTCAGGGAAACGTCAAGAGTGCGGGTGTGTCCAGTAATGAGCTCTCGGGTGAGCTGTGAGCCAGAAACCAAGAAACTAACTTCAGAGAAAGTGAAGTGGTCACTGACGCACCTGCTTCGTGGGGGACGTTCTGTGAGCAGAGCATCCCCTGGGCAGCTTGATCCACTTATGGGGCGAAGTCTCCACGCCTAGAGACTTGGCGGAACTTCAGGTTTGGGGGCCTCCTTTAAATTCTTCACACTATTCGTACTTTACCTTTTCTAGTGACATCTGTATCATTTGTCAATAGCAACCCATCTCAACACGTCACGTGCTTGAAAGAAAAAAGGAGGGGGAGAGGGACCAGTGTGTGAGGGGGTGGTGGTCGTTCCTTGAGTTTAGAGTGACTCAAACAGGCAGTGTTCAGTGTGTCCTCATGGAAATATCAATCTTAAAAGAATTACATTAGTCTCAGAAGACACCAGTGCCAGGAAGTTCCACAGCACCTCAGCCGGTCAGCTGGGCTGGTTCTACTTATTTGGGAAGATCAAATGCACAGCAATCCATGAATCATCCACCCAGACCTTCTCCTGAGCAGAGTCTCATGTGCAGATTGACAAGCCTGAAGCTCAGCACTCTTTGTCCATAAAAGCTGAGTAAGAACAGGCAACTTCTGCCTCTCTTGACCTCAATCCTGCTTTAGCAGAAACAGCTTAAAGAGAAACGCCCAACACTAACATTTCCCAGAAGTAGCCAGAAGTAAGTCCTTTGTAAAAGCTGCTGCAAAAAGGGAAGGCGCTGTCTGCCTCCTGGGAGGTCTGTGGGGTAAACACCTTTCAGACAAGGCACATCGGAGCCCGAAGGTAAGCGCCAGTTATCCCAGAGAAGGACCTCTTTCTTGCGGGTCTTCATTTTGGTTTATTTTCTGGCAGTTCTTTACAGATGATGGTGTCTTTATAGTGATCCTAGGAAAGTTGGAAGCCTTAGTTCTTTAAAATGGAACAAAATTATCCTCCCAGCAATGATGCACTGTCACAACAGATGGTCCATTTACTCACTGTGTGTGTGTGCCTGCTCAGTCACTCAGTTATGTCCCAACTCTTTGAGACTCCGTGGACTGCAGCCTCCCAGGTTCCTCTGTCCATGGGATTCTCCAGACAAGAATACTGGAGTGGGTTGCCATGCCCTCCTCCAGGGGATCTTCCCAACGTAAGGATCGAAACTGTGTCTCCTGAATCTCCTGCATTGCAGGTGGATTCTTTACCACTGAGCCACCTGCAAAACCCTCCTTACCCACTGCGCTTGAGATAAAAAGAGGACTCCGCTTTGCCACAATGGCGATGGATTTCCTGAAGCCCTGCCAGGGAAAACAGTATGAAGTTTTGATGCAGCTTTCTGGGTGAAAAGCCTTTGGCCATAGAATGAAAGTAATTTTAAGCTAAAACAACTCATATGTGATCTCCTTACCCAGTAGTGCGAACAAAGGGCCTTTCAGAAGAGCCAGCATAGATATTCTGAAGACAGAATGTTCTCAGTGGTCCTGCAAGATTAAGTCCTTGACAGTAAGATCAATGGCTCGCCAAGGAGCCCCTCAGTCAGGATTCCTCAAGCTCGGCACTACTGACATTTTGCGCTGGATGATTCCTCGTGGGAGGGCTGTCTTGTGCCTTGTAGGTCTGTCTGCATCACAGGCATCTGCCCACCGATAGAGTAGCACCTCCCAGCGGCGACAATCCAAAGTGTCCACGTGGCCACCCTGTGCCTGATGAGTAGTGTCTGACTCTTTGCAATCCCATGGACTGTAGCCCGCCAGGCTCCTCTGTCCATGGGATACTCCAGGCAAGAAGACTGGAGTGGGTTGCCATGCCCTCCTCCAGGGGATCTTCCTGACCCAGGGATCAAACTCACGTGTCCTGTATTGGCAGGCAGATGCTTTACCCGCTGAGCCATCGGGGAAGCCTAAAGTGTCCACAGCACTTCCCAAATGTCCTCTAAGGGGGCAAAGTGGGCCACCTGTTGGGAACCACTGCCCTAAATTAAAAGGAAGCTCTCCTTCCTTTGAGACGCCAGATTTCAGGCAACGCCTGTCACCTGACTAAATGAACCAGCGATTTTTACCACTATTACCCTTTGGCTTCAGGTAAGGGGAATGGAAAAACTATCCGCTTCTATTTTTCCAAGAGAGTTTCCGAATAAACCCAGTGATCCCGAGGGCTTCTCACGTTTCATGAGTGGGACGCAGCCTGATGACTCTCGACCCCGCCTTGTGAATAACTGTTTCATCCTCCCCAGGGAACAGATCCTCTGGTTTTTGAAGGACACCCAGACAGGTTGCTTAATGATCATTGGGACATTGTGGCCCAGATTTTTTAAATGAAACACACATAAATATCCTGAACCTGGGGGTTGTTTCTCTCTAGTCCTGATGGTCTCTCTCATCATAAAATAATTTACAGGAATTCTGCAAGGATAGTGGAGCTGGGGTTGTTTTTCCCGACATCACTTTACAGAGATACTTATCAAAAGCCCAAACAAGGCGCCGTAAATCGCTGGCTTCCTGCTCGGCGCACCGCGTGCTGAGTCCCATGTGGTCCATCAGAGGGTCACTTGGTGAGAGGCCAGGCCGCCAGGCCTCCTTCCTCATTGCTTTTTTAATTTCCTCTCTTCCTTCTTTTATTCTCTGAGACGCTCCATCTTTAAATAAAAGGCCATGCACGACTTTACAGGGAATTTCATTTTAAATAAAATGTTCTTGAATTTAAAGAGGAAAATTGAGGGGGTACAAGGAGAAGCCGCAAAGCGTTTTCTTGAGACTTTGCCTGGATTCGCAGCTCAGGAGTTGGCCGGGTTCCCACTCCGTGAGTCTGCACAATCGATGACTTTCACACACCTCGTCAACGGCATCAACGTCAAACCAAAGGGGGCAGTTTCACCGTCTGTCCTCCCGAGGCCCTGCTATTTCCAGGAGATGCGCTGTCTCTGCCTTCCCTGAATTCTCCTTTCCTGAGGGCTGGCGTCCAGGAGGACCACTCCCCTGCAGAGCCGCCCCTGTGTCCCTGAGGCATCCCCCTGCCTCTGCAGAAGCTCCCTGCCCACCCTCAACCCCTCCCCTACCCACCACTCCTGCTGCCTCACATCCATTGTCTTCACGTCTGGGTGCTCAGACCTCTGAACACAGCTCCACACCATGAACTCCTGAAACCCCACCGATAGGAATCAAAGCCTTCTGCTGACAGTTAACCAGATCTAAATTTCTCCTCCTTTTCTAGATTTATGAAAAATCAGGCATCTCGTGTCTTGCTATAAAAGCAACCTGAAACTGAAATGCTTTCCTTTCTTTTGACAAACGTTGTTTTCAGTCGCTGAGTCGTGTCCAACTCTCTGTGATCCCATGGACTGCAGCATGCCAAGCTGCCCTGTCCTTCACTGTCTCCCAGAATTTTCAAACTCGTGTCCATTGAATCAGTGATGCCCTCTGACCATCTCATCCTCTGTCTCCCCTTTATCTTCTTGCCCTGAATCTTTTCCAGCATCAGTCTTGTCCAGTGAGTCAGTTCTTCGCATCAGGTGGCCAAAGTGCTGGAGCTTCTACTTCAGCACCAGTCCCTCCAATGAATATTCAGGATTTCCTTTAGGGCTGACTGGTTTGATCTCCTTGCAGTCCAAGGGACTCTCAAGAGTCTTCTCCAGCACAACAATTTGGAAGCATCAATTCTCCAGCACTGAGCCCTCTTTATGGTCCAGCTCTCACATCTGTACATGACTACTAGAAAACAAACATTACTGGGCCAGAAAGTCTTGGTCCTCCCTTCTGTGATCTGTGATGCTCAGATCTGGTTGGTGGCTGGATCTCTGAATGACTGCTGTGAAAATTCTGAGAGACAACATTTTAACACAAAAAAAAATAGTCCTGCATGGTGCTTGGGTTCTGTTCTCAACAGAGTGCAGTTTCCTTGAGGACAAGCTCTTGCATGAAGCTCTTTATCCCTTTTCACTGTATGATTGGAGCACCATCTCTATATTTTTCCCCTTAAATTGGGACATAGGTGATAACTGATTCCACTTCTAGTCTGGATCAGGTTCACAATGTACAACAGTCCCTACGGGATTGTCCGTCAGTCCACGGCTTTAACCGTGTCTGCAGGATGGTCTCTCACACGAGCAGAGGACAGTTTGTTTCCAGTTCATGGCTACGAGGTGATGTGACTGCAGAGAGGAAGGAATTTAAGTCCAAAACGAATACAGACGTGTCCCCACCTGTTAGGGAAAACACCATCAATACTGTACAGAATTTGGCAGAGAGAGTATACTGATGTAAGCTTGAATTAAAACGCAAGAAAGTAATCAGAAACTGACTGGGAAGGTCAAAGAATGGACAGATGGGCCATAAAGCTGGGTGAAAGGAGAGAAACCCAAGGGCCCCTCATCAAAATCTGACTTGTCTAACCTCACTTCTGTTACCAGGGACAAACTCAGTGCCCCAGAATCTTCGTATCGCACTCAGCTCATCTCATCCCTGGGATGAAGCAGGTCGGAATTCTATGTCTCCAAGTCGCTCAGTTTCTCGTAGGAAGGAAAACAAGAGACGGGGGTCGGGTAGAGTATCTGCTTTAGTGAAGGCTGATGTGAGCGGGGTGATGACAAAAGGAAACGCTCAACACAAAACCTGCTACGATCGTCAACACAGAAATAGAGTCCACGGCAATCGATCATCCTCAAAAACAACAGCGAAAGACTTCTGCTTCACAAGGTGATCATTTCCTCAGACCTTGTCTCTCTCGTAGTGAAGGCTCTCCAGAGGGCAGATCTAGATTCTTCCGAACAGATGAAGTCCCCGGGGATGTGAACTTTTCACAGGATATAGGAAAACACATTTTAACTTCTAAGAAAAATTTTAAACAACTTCATTAGTATCTGCTGTTATTAGTAAATTCTCTTTGGAAAAACAAAAGGCAGCAGGAATTAAGGAAGTTGAAGGACAAGGAAAAAGTAATGAAGAGAAGGAGGGCAGAAGAAAACAAGGGAGAAGGGAAGGGAGGGAGCAGACAGAGGAAGGGAGGAAGACAGGAAGGAAATCGCCTCCTGCGCTGCGTGCGGGGAGGGCGTTGTGCTGGTCTGGATGCCCTGGCAAAGGAAGAGGTCATGGAATACTCTTAAAAATTATTCTAGACACTTAGACTCCCAGAAAAAAATGGAGCAGACCTCATATTGACTGTTCCTCCTGCTAAGGACACCTGAAATCCCTGCTCATTATCACTAAACCAAGCACAGTTCAGTTCAGTTCAGTTCAGTCGCTCAGTCATGTCCAACTCTTTGAGACCCCATGAATCAGCACGCCAGGCCTCCCTGTCCATCACCAACTCCCGGAGTTCACTCAGACTCATGTCCATCAAGTCAGTGATGCCATCCAGTCATCTCATCCTCGGTTGTCCCCTTCTCCTCCTGCCCCCAATCCCTCCCAGCATCAGGGTCTTTTCCAATGAGTCAATTCTTCTCATGTGGTGGCCAAAGTACTGGAGTTTCAGCTTTAGCATCATTCCTTCCAAAGAAATTCCAGGACTGATCTCCTTCAAAATGGACTGGTTGGATCTCCTTGCAGTCCAAGGAACTCTCAAGAGTCTTCTCCAACACCACAGTCCAAAAGCATCAATTCTTCGGCGCTCAGCCTTCTTCATAGTCCAACTCTCACATCCATACATGACCACAGGAAAAACCATAGCCTTGACTAGATGGACCTTAGTCAGCAAAGTAATGTCTCTGCTTTTGTATATGCTATTTAGGTTGGTCATAACTTTTCTTCCAAGGACAAGGGGACCCTAACAGTTAGAAGAAAGCAGGACAGAGGGACCTGGGAGCCCAAAGAAATACCCAGTGGCAGCATCTTTAAAGTCCGCGTGTACGTCTGTCTCGTAGTTACTAAGCTGCGGACTAGACAAGAGAGCCAAGGACCCAGAAATGCCCATCAGCTCAGATGACAAAGGGGCCAAAAGGCCTGCTCTCACCAGACCAAGGGGAGTTTAAGTATGCCTCCCTCACTCGTGCCAGGAACAGGAGGACACTTTTTTAAATATTTATTTATTTTTAATTTGTTTCACTGCCTTGGGTCTTCGTTGCAGCATGTGGGATCTAGTTTCCTGACCAGGGACCGAACTGGTCACACCAATGGAAGTGTGAAGGCTTAGCCACTGACCACCAGGGAAGTCCCAAACAAAAGGGCAGCTTGGCAAAAATGAACACTTTTGGCAAAACTCATTCTACTCCAGCCAAACACCTCAGAAAATTGCTGTGTCCACCTGCCCCTGCCAGCGAATGGGGATCTAGACCCCACCCTCACTGGGCCATCACAGGGCACCCCAGCCTCCCCTGCGGTATCCCCAAAGGTCCCATGGTGGGAGTGGGGGTCCAGACTTCACCCACCCTTCCCCACCAGAGGGTACCAGAGTGCAGAGAGTGTACCAGGGTGCAGAGAGTGTACCAGGGTGCAGAGAGTGTACCAGAAGGTACCAGAGTGCAGAGAGTGTACCAGAGTGCAGAGTGTGTACCAGAGTGTACCAGGTTGCAGAGAGTGTACCAGAGTGTACCAGGTTGCAGAGAGTGTACCAGGGTGCAGAGAGTGTACCAGAGTGTACCAGGTTGCAGAGTGTACCAGAGTGCAGAGAGTGTACCAGGGTGCAGAGAGTGTACCAGAGTGCAGAGAGTGTACCAGGGTGCAGAGAGTGTACCAGGGTGCAGAGAGTGTACCAGGGTGCAGAGAGTGTACCAGGGTGCAGAGAGTGTACCAGGGTGCAGAGAGTGTACCAGGGTGCAGAGAGTGTACCAGGGTGCAGAGAGTGTACCAGGGTGCAGAGAGTGTACCAGGGTGCAGAGAGTGTACCAGGGTGCAGAGAGTGTACCAGGGTGCAGAGAGTGTACCAGGGTGCAGAGAGTGTACCAGGGTGCAGAGAGTGTACCAGGGTGCAGAGAGTGTACCAGGGTGCAGAGAGTGTACCAGGGTGCAGAGAGTGTACCAGGGTGCAGAGAGTGTACCAGGGTGCAGAGAGTGTACCAGGGTGCAGAGAGTGTACCAGGGTGCAGAGAGTGTACCAGGGTGCAGAGAGTGTACCAGGGTGCAGAGAGTGTACCAGGGTGCAGAGAGTGTACCAGGGTGCAGAGAGTGTACCAGGGTGCAGAGAGTGTACCAGGGTGCAGAGAGTGTACCAGGGTGCAGAGAGTGTACCAGGGTGCAGAGAGTGTACCAGGGTGCAGAGAGTGTACCAGGGTGCAGAGAGTGTACCAGGGTGCAGAGAGTGTACCAGGGTGCAGAGAGTGTACCAGGGTGCAGAGAGTGTACCAGGGTGCAGAGAGTGTACCAGGGTGCAGAGAGTGTACCAGGGTGCAGAGAGTGTACCAGGGTGCAGAGAGTGTACCAGGGTGCAGAGAGTGTACCAGGGTGCAGAGAGTGTACCAGGGTGCAGAGAGTGTACCAGGGTGCAGAGAGTGTACCAGGGTGCAGAGAGTGTACCAGGGTGCAGAGAGTGTACCAGGGTGCAGAGAGTGTACCAGGGTGCAGAGAGTGTACCAGGGTGCAGAGAGTGTACCAGGGTGCAGAGAGTGTACCAGGGTGCAGAGAGTGTACCAGGGTGCAGAGAGTGTACCAGGGTGCAGAGAGTGTACCAGGGTGCAGAGAGTGTACCAGGGTGCAGAGAGTGTACCAGGGTGCAGAGAGTGTACCAGGGTGCAGAGAGTGTACCAGGGTGCAGAGAGTGTACCAGGGTGTAGAGAGTGTACCAGAGTGTACCAGGGTGCAGAGAGTGTACCAGGGTGCAGAGAGTGTACCAGGGTGCAGAGAGTGTACCAGGGTGTAGAGAGTGAGCCAGAGTGTACCAGGGTGCAGAGAGTGTACCAGGTTGCAGAGAGTGTACCAGAGTGCACCAGAGTGCAGAGAGTGTACCAGGATGTACCAGAGGTGAACAGCAGCAACAAGGTCACCAAATGAAGGCCATGCAGAGAGCAGTGACCTGGCACCCTGCCACTCCCAGCCAGCTGGCACCAGCAGGGGACCCCACCTGGCTCCTGTGAGATCCCTTCTTAGCTTGATGACATCTGCGAAGACCCTCCTTCAAGATGAAGGTCACGTGCATAGGGACCAGTGGTTAGGACTTGAATGTGACTTTTGAGGGGCCACCTCTATCCACTGCACAAGTCCCCCCAGCTTCTCCATACAGCCCTCTCCTCCTCACCGTTGCCTTGCCCTAAAAGTCCCCAGCTCTGTCCACGGCCAGCTCTTTGGGCATCTCCTCTTCTCCTCCTGGAATGTCTCCCCATCTCCCAGGCTCCCCGTGGCTGGCTCTTTCTCCTCTTTGGGTTCTCAGCTTACACACCATCTCCTTCCCACTCTGAGTAAGTCAGCCCCTCTGATGTGTTCTGTCTCAGCCTCCTGTTAGATTTTGTCATGGAACTTACTATATCTTTAAGTTCATAATTCTTTTGCTGCTCACTTACGTTTCTCTGTCTTGAGCAGCTCTGACCAGGAGAACAGTCTGTGGGAATGGAATGTTCTAGAACTGAGCTATCCAACATGGTAGCTGAGAGCCACCTGTGAACATGGAGCATTTTTGACTGGGGCTAGTGCCACCGAGGGACTCAATGTTTTGCTTTCTTTCATTTACATTTGTTGCTGTTGTTTTTCAGTCACTCAGTCGTGTCCAACTCTTTGCAATCCCATGAAGTGCAGCACACCAGGCTTCCCTGTCTATCACTATCTCCCGGAGCTTGCTCAAACTCATGTCCATTAAGTCGGTGATGACATCCAAGCCATCTTATCCTCTGTTGCCCCCTTCTCTTCCTGCCTTCCATCTTTCCCAGCATCAGGGTCTTTTTCAATGAGTCTGCTCTTTGTATCAGGTGGCCAAAGTATTGGAGTTTCAGCTTCAGCCCTTCCAATGAATATTCAGAGTTGATTTCCTTTAGGATTGACTGGTTGGATCTCCTTGCAGTCCAAGGAAGCCTGCCTTGCTGGGCTCAGTCCTACATCCTGGTTTCTTTCTTCCTGAAAAGGAGATTCTCGCAATGACCATAACCACGTGGTCATAAAGCCCAGGAGGAAACCCCATGCTCAGCACTGGGTGGGGGGCCAGCCCTGAGATCCCTGTGCCTGGACCCCGCCCAGGGCATGCCAGCAGCGGGAGCAGAGCTCTGCGGCGGTGAGTGTTCTTCGTGCTGCACACCTGATGCCTTCCCCATCTTACCCACCGAGCTCCAAATGATTGTATTTCTCCTTGGAGTTTAATAAGTTTTCCTACTGTTGTGACACCTGACAGGCACTGCCTGTGTTGGTGGAGGATCCACATGTGAGCAACTCATTGTTGACGGTAACAAATCCCTGTCAATTTCAGACTGACAATTTCTACTTATGTTAAATTGCGGAAAAAGACACAACACCCTCCACTATGATATTATGAAAAGGAAATATTTGATATGTGCTTTTACAGTTTTGAACAAAACCTCAAGCTTTAGCTTTCATACATTCTGAAAACAGAAAAAGAAGCATGACTTCAACAGAATTGACATTACATGATGGCTGCCTCTTACTTCCTCTTCACACAGTACACATAGGTCCAGGCGTTACATGTGAACTGAGATTCCATCACAAAGGAAAAAAAGAAAACAAACTAGACCTTATTACCAATAAAGTGAATTAGGAAAATGTTTCTGGCTCCAAAAGTCTCTGCATCTTAAAATGAGCGCAATTATAAGGGCTATAAACTTTTAAATCATTTCCTTGAACGTGTACAAGTGCGTACCTGGTGAATCTCTTCCATAGGAAACACTAGCCCTCTTCCTAATGGTACATTTTCTTAATGGCTTTGCTGTTCCTGAGTTCATTTCGTTACACTGTTACTTGTTAGATCTGACATGAGTTAATATTGCACTTAAAAAGATGGGAAGGCATTTCTCCATCACATCACCTCTTCCCCACCTGCAGGGGAAGAGAAACAGAACAAGACCAATAGGAAGGAAAGCCCCTGGACCCAAATTTCCAGGGAGCACATTTAATACTCAACTCTGAGGAAAGGGATGAGGTACAGCAGGCTGCTAGAATAGATACCTCTCAATATGTGAATGAAAAATATATCTCCCCCCAAAAAAAATCGCTGTAAGGGTAAACTGGGAAATTAGATACCTAGAGCACTGGACAGAAACATTCGCGCTGGGGGTCCTACATGTGCAGCCCCCGCGACCCCTCCCAGAGCCTGAGAGGAGGCAGCCTGAAGCCGACTTTGTATCCATCACTCCCAAGACAGAAGCCCAACACCGAGAGGTGGGTTTTGCAAATATCCTAAAGACCACAAGCCAAGTCCATGCTTATCGCGCTGGGGGTCCTACATGTGCAGCCCCCGCGACCCCTCCCAGAGCCTGAGAGGAGGCAGCCTGAAGCCGACTTTGTATCCATCACTCCCAAGACAGAAGCCCAACACCGAGAGGTGGGTTTTGCAAATATCCTAAAGACCACAAGCCAAGTCCATGCTTTTTTTTGCATTAACAAACATTATTTGCATTAATAATTTGGCTCTGCTATGACAAATTCACTAATTACACACCCACTATTTGAATGTTACCAAGTGTGTGTCTGACCTTATAAAAGGGGCCACAAAGCGGAGAAATACTGTGGGAGGTGCCTTGGGGGTCATCGAGACCAACATCGCAGTCTGCCCCAGGTCTAAAGATGAGAAGTCCAAGGTCGGAGCAGTGCTGTTTCAAGGTCACACCGTCAGTCCCTGGGAAACCCCAAAACAGTTCTTAAACCTGCGACCTCCTCATCCAGTGGGATGACTGTCCCATGACAGCATATGGTCATGCTCCTAAGACGGGGAACAGAAATACCTAGTAGACCCTGGGAGGGAGGGCCTTATTTCTTGACTGGGGAGTGAAGACTTGACGCTCTTTAAGACTGCAGCTCAACTCCAGACTAGCCATATGAAATGATGAAGTGGGAAAAATCTACTAGTACCAAAAAAACACATATTTTAAAAAAAAAAAAATTGTGTAGATTTCAAAGCACTTAGAATCATTCTTTTCCTTTCATATCCTTGGCTCTTTCTTGGATTCTGGGTCCTGTTCAAATGTTAGTTTTACTGGAGTGTTTTATTGAGGCTAAATTAACATCCCACCTGGAATTAATGCTCACCTCCGTTCTGCGACTCAGACTCCAGATGTCACTTGGGTGTTGAGCACATTCTAACACTCGAGAACATTTCACACCAGAAAAACACAACGATTTACAAGAGGTAGGAACGTCGGACTTCTAAACCCTAACCTATGTTGACTGCTGGGCGGGGATCCCCAGCTCCCAGGATCCTCCCTGCTCGGGTGTTCCCTGTGCTTTGTATTATCCTGAGCACAAGGGACGCTTCCCAGGTGGCTCAGCGGTAAAGAATCCACCTGCCGATGCAGGAGCCTCAGGAGACAAGGGTTCAACCCCTGGGTCAGGCCCCTGGAAGAGGAAATGGCAGCCCACTCCAGCCAGCGTTCTTGCCTGGAGAATCCCATGCACAGAGGAGCCTGGCAGGCTGCAATCCATAGGGTAGTAGAGTCAGACACCACTGGGCAACTGAGCACGAGGGGCGGGAGGAGGACCAGGGTCTTTCCTGCAACACTCCCGTCCCTCCAGCCCTGTCCCCTTCTCTGTGCTCAGCCCCCAGGCAGGGGGAGCGAGACGGATCCTGTTCCCTGCGGAACGTCACGTGGCCTGGCGAGCTGGGGCCTCTACTGCGGGTCTCTGGGCACCAGGCTCACTGGGCTGACTGAGTACAGGGTGCTCTTTTGTCTTGGCAGAGGCTGGGACTTTCCACAGACAAATTAACGTCATTACATCTCATTCTGACACCATAATGTCGTTTCAGGACACCTACTCTGACATTCTCATGAAATCATTGCATCCCAGTCAACTGTGCAGGGAATTGGCTTTGTGACACCAAACACTCCGAAAAGTGTGAGCTGTTTTTCATATCTAAATATCTCATCCTCATGTGCCTCTTTGGAGAGAGAAATTCAAGATAGAACAGCCTGCAAATTTTAAGTTTGATATACACCTATTTTGGAGGAGGAAATGGCAACCCACTGCAGTATTCTTGCCTGGAGAATCCCAGGGACAGAGGAGCCTGGCGGGCTGCAGTCCTTGGGGTCGCACAGAGTCAGACACAACTGAAGCTACTAAGCGGCAGCAGCACATCTATTTTGGGGAAGGAAGTGGCAACTCATTCCAGAATTCTTGCCTGGAAAATCCCAAGGGCAGAGGAGCCTGGGGGGCTACAGTCCTTGGAGTCGCAAAGAGTCGAACACGACTTAGCAACGCACATACACCTATGCAGTTTTACGATCTGTTTACAACATGTACCATGCATAGCTGGATTCAGACTTGGATAAACAGCTAACTTTTATAAAATAAACCAAATCGAGGACTTTCATAGAACAGAAATGTTTCCATGTTTCAGCATTTTAAAAGTTAAGAAATATTTCTCGATTGACATCCCTGATCATATTAGAATAATTATTATTGTTATTAATGTTATAAATCATTAATGTTATTAATGATTAAACATTATTATTAATGGCTAACATTAAATCAAAATGTTATTAATCATTAATGTTAATAATGATTTTTTGTGAAATGCTTTCACATTCCTCACACCATGTATAGCACAAAAACTCCAGCATGATTTGTTTATTATTGGCTTAAATGTACAGGCTGAAAACTGAGGTTAACAGGTGGTGTATGTGGTGTTGAGCACCAAACCTAATTAATGGTGGCAGGTGAGGAAGGATAAAATTTCAGTCTTTTGACTTCCAAACCATCATACCACAAAGAACATTGTGAAAACACTACTCTTAGTGACTCTGCATGTGCTATTTTCTAATTGTTCCTGAAACAAGTTTCTAAATCCTAGAGTCTGCGCTTTATTTTTTTAAACCAGTGTCATTTTGTGATCCAAGAAACAGCTACACTGAATCATTTGTATGTTTACCATGTGTAGTTAACTGAATGTTTAGAAAGGCCCACCCTGGGTAGTGGTTTTTTGTCAAATAACGTTGCTACAGAACTGGATGGTGTAGAAAGACTTTTCAAGTGAAGTCTTAAACTGTAATGCCAGCTGTGTGTGTTGGCTAGGAAAGTCTATGGTTTACTGATAAAGAAAAATGCAAAGCAAACATAATGAAGAGTGTTTTCATCAGGGTCAAATGGTAGAGGTAGTTCTTTAGTTTTCAGTGCAAAAATGTAGTTTTAACTTACTTGAAATTGTGTTTCTCTGTCTAAAATGCCTTGTTACTTTCCATGTTCTTCCCATCCACCTTGAATACTTGTATTCATCCTGTAAGATCTTAGCCAAATGCCCTTTTTTCTATTAAGTTTTCCAGATGAAACTGACAATTATTCATCTTTTATGCACCCATTTTCACCCAAAACATTAACTATTATACTTAATTCCATTTATTGATGTCTGTGTCCATATAAACTTCCCACTCTCAAATTGAGCCTGTAAAATCCTCCATGGCAGGAACCACATGTTATGATTTTTCAGATCTCCAATGATTAGCACATAGAAAGCCTTGTTAAATTTCACAGCAGCTTTCCAAAACAAAACATTTCCTTTCCCCCTTCCAAATGACCTCCCTAGCTATGTACAGTGCAGGTTTAAAAATTAGTAAATCAATAAGTATCCGAATCAATTCAACAAATATTGATTTCTGCATCCCCTTTGCCACGCAAGGTGATGCACAGAGCTTCATTTACCACCGCCCTCTGCCAGTAGTGATTGTGTTTATGCAGTGGAGAAGATATTTATAATTTATAAGATATGTTGAGATATTTTCTATTTTGGAAACAAGTTCATATGGGTGCATGCATCTGCAGTTGAAGTATAAGAAATTCTGTGTAGAATCTAGGAGCAGGAGGTGAATTCATTCTCCAAAGATCATTCTTTAGTGTCTTCTCCAAACCCAATTAGAGGCTTTTCCTGGAGTTTAAGGTATGAACATTCACTAGGAGAATCCACATGGGGAATTCTAACTCATTTTGCTTCTAACCTCTTTCAGGGCTATTTGTTCTACTGAGCTGTTAATTCCTCACACCTTCGGTAGTTCTAACGGGTGTAAACTTGATAGGATTAATGATATTTTTGTTGCAATTGTACATGAATTTAGCCTTCTCTCAAAGTTTGCCATAAATAGCAAAGGACTGAAGGAAGGATAACTGTTTTCTCTTTAGGTGCTAGACTTTCCTGACGTGTTGGACATTAAAACAAAGTTTTAAAGCCACCGAGTACCCTGGTGGCTCAGACAGTAAAGAATCTGCCTGCAATTCAGGAGACCCAATTTTGATCCCTGGGTCAGGAAGATCCCCTGGAGGAGGGAATGGCAACCCACTTCAGTATTTTTGCCCAGAAAATCCCATGGACAGAAGAGCCTGGCAGGCTACAGTCTGCAGGGTCACAAAGAGTTGGACACGACTGAGTGACTAACACTTTCACTTTCACCTCACGCTGGACCATACTACATAACTCCAGTGAGATTGTTCAAGTGGGTAGCAGGTTTGGGGTGTCGGGAAGCATCCACAGACCCCTATAACATGCACTGTGCCGGACATGCAGCGGGAAGGTTGATCCATAACTGATTTCATGTCCACCCAGGTGGTGTCTGGTGCCACTTTGTCCATAAACGTCCCCGTCTGGCCCAGTCCACCAGGGCCCCCTAGGGTGGGCAGGACTCCCCGAGTCTCAGGCCTCGCCTGCACTAAATTCTGAACTGCCAGAGGGAAGACAGGGTCCCTGATGAGCACCCAGCAAAGTGCAAGGACCTCACTGCAAGCTCCTCAAGGCTGCAGTCATCAGTCAGCCCTCTTCTCATGCTCGATCTCCTTTTGTTAAAAGTCAGAGCAAAGTGTGGTGCTGGAGAAGACCCCTGAGAGTCACATGAACAGCAAAGAGGTCAAACCAGTCCATCCTAAAGGAAATCAACCCTGAATATTCTTTGGAAGGACTGATGCTGAAGCTGAAGCTCTGATATTTTGGCCACCTGATGCAAAGAGCAAGGTGAGGTGAAGTCGCTCAGTCGTGTCCGACTCTTTGCGACCCCGTGGACTGTAACCTACTAGGCTTCTCCGTCCATGGGATTCTCCAGGCAAGAACACTGGAGTGGATTGCCATTTCCTTCTCCAGGGGATCTTCCCGACCCAGGGATCGAACCCGGGTCTCCCACACTAGAGGCAGACGCTTTAACCTCTGAGCCACCAGGGAAGCCAATGCAAAGAGCAAACTCATTGGCAAAGACCCTGATGCTGAGAAAGATTGAAGGCAGGAGGAGAAGGGGGCAACAGAGGACAAGATGATTGGATGGACACGAGTTTGAGCAAGCTCTGGGAGATAGTGAAGGACAGGGAAGCCTGCAGTCCATGGACAAGTGTGCTGCAGTCCATGGGGCCACAAAGAGTCAGACACGACTGACCAGCTGAACAACAGAGGGTGAGTTTCCCAGAAGTAAGCCTACCAGAGAGTCAAAGATCGAACCTCATCCCCCACCCCTCGGCCACAGGCTTTGAGTGGGCCATGACACCTTGGCAGGATCCCAACCCCAACAGAAGTAACGGAGCCAGCTTCCGAGGCAGGCGAGCAGCAGCAGACGAACGACAGGCCACAGAAGCAGCTGAAACCTCACCCGAGTTCCAATCCCCTGCAGGGCGATGGCCCTTAGGCTTCTCGCCTGGACTGGGGTTTCCATTTTCGTGTGTCTGAGCAATAATCTAGGCTTTTAAATCCAAAGAGTTGGCAGGGAATGACGTTTGGCTTTTCAGCGACGTGAGCTTCTCCACATGCGTGCTCGTAAAATATCAGACGAGAAAAGTGCGTGAAGAGAGAGATGCAGCAAGAAGCTGGAAATGGAGCCCCCAGTGCGGATGCTCCTGGACTTTCCTAAGTGCTTCATTCAGGAGGCTCAGTTCCTCTGCTGCACAGCCCTCCCCAGCCCAGCAGGAACCCCCTGGCTACGTGCAAAACCTCCACCCAGGGCAAGGGCTGGGCTGCGTGAACAAAACAGTAAAAGTGAGATGAACTGTGGCTAGTCCTCACCCTGCTATTCCACCTGGATGTCTCTGGACGCATGTCCCCATCTGGCCCGGCGGTGGACCGTTTCCTTCCTGGCATTCTGCAGAGAGTACACGTTCATCTTCTCTGGCTGCTGTTTATCCCAAACTCATCAGTCTGTTCAGTGGAACTTCCAAGCGTCAGGTCGACTCAGTGACAGATAATGCCGGCTCCGTGTCAACTCGTCTGGGCTGAGTTCTTTAGAAATGGAGGTGTCCTCTGTTTCTTAGATCCTCCTGGGGCACAGCCTCTTCACGGGGTCTGATGATGAGACCAGAAACGTGCACAGCGGCCACCTCTCTCTGTTCCCGCCACCTCGAGAGCCAGAAGCCAGGGGGTGCTCGGGGCCTCCCCAGGACCGTGAAGGAGGAAGTGGAATGATTCAGCCCGCAGCTACGGCCCTGGCATCTTGAGGACTGACCAGGCCAGGTCGCCGCCCTGGGATAGGCCCTTGGATAATTGGCATTTGTTCATTACTGAGATCCTTCTGGGTCGTTTGTTCAGCCAAGAGCCCAGCCGTGAAGCAAACATGAGAGACAGAGAAATGCCAGATTTGGAAACCATCTCACACCCTGCGCATGGACAGGTTTGCATGGAGATATCCTGGAACTGTATGAGGTAAACAAGGTCGAAATTCCCTGGTTTGAAAAGATAAGTGCTCAGGGTTCTGTAAGCTAAATGCGCTTTGCTGAGATTTGATTGAAAACTTCATGATGTGAAGACGGAAAATCACAAAAAGGAGTCAGGCAGCATTTAATCTTCTGTTGGATGACAATTCCAGATAGACTAATGGAGATCCCTCCCTCCCGATACACCCGTCAATATTGTAAATGGGAGGCATTCGAGGCAGCAGACGCCGAGGAGAGGGCCGCAGGTGGGGACCAGGGCTTTCCTAGGTTGTCATCCTGCTCTTGGCATCGAGCTGTGTCACGTGAGACCTGCAGCTTACTGTACTGTGCCACCATATTCCAGAGCCCAGAACATCCAAATCCTTCCAGCTAGAACGTTCTTTTCTAATTTCTATCGTGTGTTGGAGTACAGTTGATTTACAACGTTGTGTTAGTTTCAGGTGTACAGCAAAGTGATTCAGTGTTGCATATACCTATATTCATTCTAGAACATTCTAACCTTGTACATATATGCTCTCCAGCCATGACATTTGTCCATTATGGGTGATACATGTTTATCTATCCTAAGTGGAGCAGAGAGTAGTCTTTGAAAGAAATCTCTCTATCTCAAGGAAAACCAGATTTTCAGGCAGAACATTTTCTAGTTAGTGCTTAAAATTCTTTTTTTGTTGTTTTTTAACTACTTAGGCAGGAACATACACCCAAACAGTTACAGAAAAACCAGAGAAATCGCTGTTTCAGCCAAAGGACAAGACTACACACACACCTGCAGTGAATAAAATCAAATAACGGTGTGTCTAGAGTTTTCTACCATGTGTGCATGTGTGGGCAAGCATGCGCCTGCACACTCACACGCCCACCCCAGCTGCTGGTGGCACATTTATCGCTGCACTTACCTGGAGGAAACTTGAGAAGATCTCGTCAACATGGTCTTCTTAATGGATTTTATTTATTAAATATTTCACCGGGCTCCTCTTCTGGAAAAATGTCCCAACTGGAAAAGAAAGCGAAGAAAGAAGAATGTTTCTAGCAAGAAATGGCTCTGAGATAGCTTTTCTCTGGATTCTTTATTCAGTAAAACTATGTTGCACCGCCATTCCTATTGAAAACTATTCATTTAATTTCCCTCTTTTGCAGATATTTTGCTTCCTCCTAAATGTCAGTGCTTGCTGGGAGAAAAAATATATATATTGGGGTTGCTTCTTTAGAGCTTCTTGCTGTCTGCCTCCACCTGCTGGAAAGAATCAGGCATTTTTGTTCAGTGCAGCTACAGAGCTGAATATCTGGGATATTCAGGAATGTCTGTTTTCATGCAGACATTATAAACACAGATAACAGATGTTTATCTATAAATATCGCATGTAAATTAAATATTATGCATCAACCTACTGGAAAATTGTATAAGCAAGGTATTTTATTTTTTATTAAAGTCTTTATGGAATGCGTTACAATATCACTTCCGTTTTATGCTTTTTGTGGGGGCGGGGGAACCACATGGGATCTTATCTTCACAACCAGGGATTGAACCCACACCTCCTGCACTGGAAGGCGAAATCTCAACCTTTGGACCACCAGGGATGTTTGAAGGTATTTTATTAAATGTAGTTTGAATTGGAAGTAATTTTATTTCAGGTAAAAAAATTAGCTTACATTGATGCAAGTAATCTAGAGTATTTATTGAAATTTTGCCAATAAGATGAAAGGTAAAAGGTGGCTTTACACTTCTGAATGTGAAAAAATATCTGCATTTTCCAAGTGGGAGTGTATCATTTTTATCAGCAACTTTAAAAAAGCTGCAGGTGGTGCCTGTTTTACACAATGGTACGTTCCAATACATCCCCCTGTGCCATGGCACGTGCATAAATTCAAAGAGCTCTACACTGTACCTGGTAGATCAGAAGTCATTACAGTTCAGCTGTATAAATTCATATTTTGGCACTCTTTGGAAAGTGGATTATTATTGACCCAATAGACCATAACAGTTCCAAAGAAGCCATTACTGTCTGTTGTGTAAATCCTTCAGGGCGTGTGTTTTATTGACCCTTCAGAGCCATCAGGGCCTGGCCTGTCAGTCCAGTCGCCACGCACATGTACCAAACGCATGTGTAAGAAACGCCTTGGAAATAGAAGCCGTTCTCAGATTGCCCTTGTTCTTATGCAAAAAGCCACAGTGTAAAATTGGACGTTTCTACTGCAGCTTCTTTCTCGGCCTCCGGAATTCCATCTCCTTGCATTTATAAAGAGGTTGGGATTTTTTAAAGTGAATGAAGAAATGGTCTTTTGATTTCAATGGTTAAAAAAGAAAAGGAAAGAAAGCATGGAAAACAACTTTTGCTTTGTGTGAGAAAGCACCTCAAAAACCATGTGAGTTTGCCAGCTTTGTCAGGAGGCGGGCTACGATGCCATGAGATTTCTCTCCTTGGAGCTTTCTGGATCCCAAATGAGATCTTTATTTTATTGTCTGTGTGCTTATTTTGTGTTTCTCCACCTGCCTGTCCTTTTCTTACATTAAGAAAAAATGCACATGGGAATATTTTGCCAGGGAAAACCCTTAGCTACTTGTACTTTCAGTAGAACTACACGGAAACACTGTAGGACAGAGCTTTGCTGTGCTCTTGGGCTGCTAGTAGGTCTGGGCTAAGGAGCAGGGGGCAGCAGAGGATGAAACAGTTGGATGGCATCGCCAACTCAATGGACATGAGTTTGAGCAAACTCTGGGAGATGGTGAAGGACAGCAAAGCCTGCATTCGATGGAGTTGCAAAGGGTTGGACATGATTTAGCAACTGAACAACAAAAAATCCATCCTCACACCCCACAGCGGAAATCAGCACCTTTAAGGTGATGAGTAAGTTCTGTGTTATTCAACTTCCTTGATTTTGCCAGGATGTAAATCAGTGTGTATTCCGCATCTTCAGAGACAGGACGTATTCTAGAATCAAGCTACAAACAAATGCACAGGTTGGTATTACCCCAGGAGGTTCAGGTCTGATATACATCCTTCCCTTCTGGCCTGGAGCAAATGGTTGGTACAGTTTTGAAGGTAGAGAGACCATGCTTATGGAATGATGGTTTCAAAACAGACTCACCAAAGAGACCTGCTAAAGAGAGCACTCTGCCTTCCCATTATAGAGGAAAAAAGCAGAACAGAAAGGTGAGATTAAGTGCTGTGAAGTTTATTCTCTGGCCTAGGAAAGAGTGAACACTCACGTTCACACTGTGTTGTTTCTACCTGTCACTGTTAATCATTGATGCTTAATATCCTGAACTTCAAGGGGAGATGACAGAACAGAGAGGCTTGGTGTGTGTGTATGGGCTGGGGGCAGATCTCGAGTCCTCTAGAGTCAGAGGGATAGACAGAGCATCAAGGCTGGCAGATTCATAAGGAATCTCTGGGGTGATGCTGTGAGGAAATTCTGTTTATTTTCATGTTGCAGATATGTGCTAAACGCTGCACTGCCTCGAGTGTGTGCTCGAGGAGAGCACGAAGCCCCCTCCCCGTGGCCCAGGGAAAGCGTGGGAAGCACTTCCTGGAGCCGAGGCACGGCCCCCCACCCCCAGCCCCATCCTCAGGAAGAGTGGTCCCTTGAATGCATCCAGAGCTGGCCCTGTTCCCAGGACCTCTCCGCAGGCTACGGTGAAAAGCGGCCCTGCCTCAGTGGCAGCCCCCTCAACATGCTGATGACACACGACAGCAGCCTCGTGGGGGAGCCCCACCCCTTCATGCTGTCTACTGGGGGCCCGTGCAGCCGGTAGCCAGGGCAGGAGAGGGTTAATGCGGCGCTGCTGCCCGGCAGTGACCAGCCAAGACGGACCAGCAGCTGCGAGAACGCATTAACTCTCCCAAACCATCCCCAGACCTGGACGGGGGACGGCCAGCCGATCGCATCTCCCATTGACTTATTCAGGGCGCACACACACACACACACATATACCCATGGCTCATTCTGCCCCGTGCTCTCTTTGCCTCTTGCCCTGATTTGAACAGGAAGTTCTGCTTCCAAATGCAGTGGTTTCTTTCTAACGGAGCTATTTTTGTAAGACAGCAGGCCAAGTTGCTGCCTTAAAAAAAAAAATTGCACACACACACACACCAGCGTGGTGACCTCACAGGCTGGTGATCCTGCCTCTTGCCAAGGGAATCCCTGGGTAAATACCGCCCTGGGAGAGAAAATACCCTCTGGTTTTACAGGTCTGGTCGGCCAGGCTACAGGCCAGGCCGAGGTCACAGCTGACCCCGCAGGATGAGGGTCTCAGCTCTGCTGCCTGCAGAGCACCCCCCGGCGGAACACGGCTCTCCGAGCTCCCGGGGCGAGATATTTACTCACTTGTTTACCAACAGAGGCAAAATTTCACCACTCCATCACTTCGAAGTAAGAGGGTAGAAACAGGAAATTAATTATGTGAAATAAAATGGAGCTACAGCAGCATTAACACGTTTTTCAGATCCCGTTTCTTTCCCTGTTTCTTATTTTAATTCGGGTCTGGCTCGCACACAAGGAAACTGACACCCTCTGTCACCAACAAGCACTGGGGTGTTTGGCAAAGTTAGGATTTGGGTTCTTTCCCCGACAGCTGAATAAGAGTTACAGACCCGGAAGTAAAGGAGATCCTGGAGGCAGACGTATGGCACACATTTCCAGGGAAGTCTGTACCCCGGGCGTTCCCTGCCATGCACACCCGCCGCCCTCAGCACACACGTGTTTGCACCATCAATAAATCATATTTCTAACACCACACTAATTTCAGAAGCAATAACGCATGTAATAAAAAGTAGATGTCCATCGCTGCTCAGGGCACAGGGGACTCCCTCCTGGTCTCCAGCCCAAAACACACCCGCAGTTTAATGTCAGACACAGACCTCGTCTTTAGAAACCAGAAAGGCCGCATCCTTTCAGAGCGGTTCCAGTCAAATCCAGCTTTTTTCTCTCGATTTCCTGAGTCGTTGTATCCCAGGCCCAAAGGCTGAGACGGCTATAGGTTAAAACCTGGTGAAGAGCCGCAGAGAAGCCTCGCCCCAAGGGCGAGGAAAGGGCCCCTGGTGAGGTTTCTCACGAAGCCCTCGGGCTCAAGGCCACACAGAAAGGGTCCAACTCAACTCAGCCTGGCAGTGCCAGAGACCCCCCACGCGGGAGGGGCGCCCTGAGCACCAAAGGCGAGGGGCGTCCCGGGACCCCGCTCCACACCTGTGCGCAGGAAGCCGAGGCGAGCCCCGCCCTGCTCTCAGGCCTGCACCTTGGAGCTTACGTTCAGAAGTCGTCTGGTGAACAATGGGTGCAGCCAGCGGGGGCTTCTTGTTTAAAAAGAATTTTAAAAGAGGGAGACACTCGGGATCTTAGGATAAAAATCTTGACTGTTCTCTTGTATGACGGCTGTCCAGGCACGCTTGGGTCCGCGTCGTCCAGAGCAGAGAGAGACAAGTATCTCCTGCGCCGGTTCCGCCTGTTTGGGACGAGGCTGGTTTCTCCTCAGACAGGGAAGAGGAGGAGGGGTTGAGACCCCCCCTCGAGGCTCAGACAGCCTCTCAGGGCACCAGGAGAGCACACCGCTGGTCAGAAAGGAAACCAGCCCTGGTTCTTGAATTCTCCGTGCATCTCATAGGGGCCAGCTAGAGCAAGGAGGGCAGAGCCTACCACGCATCGCAAAGCACTCACATCCACACCTGCTGCTGCGGGAACCTAGGCAACCCGAGAGTTCCGTCAGCCCTGCCCCCACAGCAATGGAGGGAGGAGTCCCCCAGGGCTGGGCCCTACCCTGGCAAGTGGGCAAGAACGTGGGAACCTGCTCACTGACCAGGCGCCACAAGGGGATGGCCCCGTCACAGGCATGTATTGCCTTGCTGGGATTAAAAGGGGGCTTGCAGGGGGAGGGGAACCCTTAAAACAGCCTGCCCTACTCAAGACAAAAAGTCTGGACCCTTTCTGAGGCCGATGGGACGTTTAAGGACCCCCAAGAGTGGAGACATTCAGCCCCAGGGCTCTGTGAAGGTAGGAATCTTGGATATATCCCCACACCCAGGTGCCCAGGAAGTTGCCTGTAAGCAAGCATCCGTGGGAGGATGACTTCCTGTTTCTCTGGAACAGGCAGATGACTTTGTTTCCCCGGGGGAGGCAGCATCACTCCTGACCCAGTGGCTCAGCGGTGAAGAATCCAGCTGCCAGTGCAGGAGACGCGGGTGCCACCGCTGGGTCAGGAAGATCCCCTGGAGGAGGAAGTGGCCACCCACTCCAGAATCCTCGCATGGAAAATCCCACGGGCAGAGGAGCCTGGTGGGCTACAGTCCAGGGAATCGTGAAGACTCGGACTCGACAGAGCGACTGAGCGTGCGCGCGCGCGCACACACGTAATGACGTAATGACGCAAGCCTTATAAACTGAAACAGCGTCCTCCGAGATGTGGTGTTTGAACGTTTCTGGAGAACACACAGGGCTCCAGGAATCGCCGGTGGTGGGGAGGGTTACTCTGGGTCTGAGTTCCTCTCTTCTCTGGAGGTGTTAACAACAGGCCTGGATTCTAAGGAAGAGAGGAGGGTAGAAACAGGCAGAAGGGGCGAGGGGAGGTTCGGTGGGGGAGCAGCCAGACACCCCCACCCCCAGCCCTGTGGCCAGAAGTCACTGAATCACGGGCAGCCCCCCGCCCCGACCCCTGTTCTGTCCCAAGGTGCCTCGTGGCTTCCTTAAACGAAGATGCCAAATCTCTCCTCCTATCCTGAGCTCCTAAAGGAAGCCGGCAGCCAAAGGGTACAATTCATAAACCCCCCCCCCCCCCGCCCCATTCAGGAGCAGGGATCTTTTCTTCTCTCTGTCTCGTGCCTCGACAGATGAACTTTCCTACAATCTCGCGCTCATCTGGGCTGACCCCCTGCCAGGAGTCATTGTCTCCAGCAGAATAGGGGATCCGAGAGTCTTTGTGCCAGGGAGCGGGGAAGACAGACATTATTATGATTTTGAATTCGAAGCTCTCCTCTTTTCTTTCTTTCCTTGTATTCCCCCCCACCCCTCCCCCGGATCTAACAGCTGTTTCCCATCACAAGTAGTGTTTGAAAGACGTGGCAAAAAAAAAGGAGTGTATCAGTATCACAATTAGTTTCGCAGGCGGCTGATAACTTACTTGCCCATCCATGCCTGATGTCGTCAGGAAGGCCTGATTCACGGCTGTCTGTCCCCACCAGTCCTACGGGAAGGGTCCTATGGGCCGACGCCCCAACCCTGGGGTGCCGGGGTGGGACCCTCCAGGGGCAGGACTCCAGAGACAGCGTGGCCAGCGTTGGTCCCCTCCTCCCGCCCGCCGCCTCCTCATCCCTTAAGGTCAGAGAAGCTTCCAGGCTTCACATTAGTTCAGACATAAAAGCCCCGCGCTTTGGAGGGGAGGCTGCTGACGGTGCTGCCAAATTATGCGTGTCTCGTCTTTGTGATGTGATCTACTACCGTTCATTAAGAACTGAGCCCAGACTAGCAGCTCATTTTTCTTGGGGACCCCGGGAGGGTTTGCGGGGAGTCCCAGCACCAAGAGGCCGCCCCGACCTTCTTCGCTCACTCAGCAACTTGGCTCTTAGGATTTTTTTTTTTTTTTTTTTTTAATGAAAAATTTTCATGCAAAGCCGCGGAACCAGGCCTTTAACACAGAGTGGAAGGATCCCAGCCTACACAGATGGAGAGCACGTTCTGGGGTTATGGAATTCACACAGACTTGTACAGAGCCCCTCAAGAAGGCCGCGAAGACCCCACAAAGGACTCAGGGCCTCCCTCTCTTCAGTCAACACATGGGAGATTTGAGCCAAGAACTAGGAAAGTCACAAAGAAAAGAAAGAAAATGAAATTGCTCAGTCGTGTCCGACTCTTTGCGACCCCATGGACTGTAGCCCACCAGGCTCCTCCGTCCATAGGATTTTCCAGGCAAGAGTACTGGAGTGGGCTGCCATTGCCTTCCCCAGGAAAGTCACAAGCACCAGGCTAAAAGTAAGCCTGCGTGCGTCTCAGTGACCAAGACTAGACCAAGCAGCCCAAGGAAACCAGTGGACAACGCTGATGGTGAAACTAGGGGCAGGGAGGCCAGGCCTCCAGCTGCCACGTCCCCCCTGCAACTTCAGGGGGCAGAGAAGTGACGGTGTCAGGGCCTGTCTCTTATACACATCTTGGGTAAATACCGCCCTGGGAGAGAAAATACCCTCTGGTTTTACAGGTCTGGTCGGCCAGGCTACAGGCCAGGCCGAGGTCACAGCTGACCCCGCAGGATGAGGGTCTCAGCTCTGCNCTATTGCCTGATAACAGCGGGTGAGAAGAGCATAAGTATTGAATAAATGTTTGTGACATAAATCAATGGATGGTCAAGGAGCATAGCAAATCCACATTGTTCCATAAACAACAACAAAAAAAAACTGATTTAAAAACTGTTTTTTAAATTTCTGGTTAATACTATGTTTCCAAAACCATCACCAGCTAAATTGTGCTGAATCCATATGTTGTATACAGAAGGCCAATTGCCTTTAATTTCCTATTATCAGCTCACTGGAACAGTAACTAAGCAAAGTCTCTGGAAGGTTCTCAATCTTGTGCAAAAATCATGGTCAGCACCTTGAAGAATTTCGTCTCCCTGGTCCCACACATTGTGGTGGAGCTGTCTCTTATACACATCTCCAGCCAGGCCAGAACCAGGGCCTCCAGGGGCCTCGGGGGATGGGTTCCCCCACCACCTTCCAGAAACCCTGCTGATTCCAGCCCCGCCACCCCAGCTCCAGGTGAGGGCCCCCTGGAGCAAAGGCGGAAACCAACAAGGGCCCTCGGGCCCCAGACAAGCCCCAAACACCCGAGGAGGGTGCCTGCTATTTTACAGATTAAAGGAAAATAACCAAAGCCCCGAAACTCTGCCCCTGGGTGATGACCTAAAACAGCTGCTGCTCCACCAACAAGCACGCAGCGATCCTCGTGTTCTGAGCAAGTTTGACACAACGCAAGGAAGTAAAACCTGAGTTACCAGCATAATCAAAATCTGTTTGCAATTACTAAAAAAAGGGGGGAGAAAGAAGATCAGTCCCCATGGTTTTCAACAGTGCCCCTCGGTGTTATATCTGTGCTGCTGATTATCCCAAATTTGTGGAGAGAACAAAACAGAAATCGGCAAAGACTGGAATTCCCATTTGTTTTGTGTTTTTGTTGGCTACGTATTGCTTTTGCAGAAAGATTCCGGTGACTAGGAGGTTGGTTGTTGCCTTGTTTGTTAGGAAGGGCGCTGAGCAGTTTTCACAAATGACTTAAAGAGAGAAAAAACAAACTGCCATCAAATGCCAAGGGAGGTAGAAGTTCGAGGTGTCCCCGTGGGGCATGATTCGGCAGTTTTTGGCGTATTTTTTTTCCTGTGTGTGCAAAAGACAGGCCAAGTTTGGCCGAGTCAGGGAAGCTCTGAGATGCTATGTCCTTGGTTACTGAAGTGAGGAGGAGAAGATGAGAGGGGAAAAGTGACAGTCCATCCATCTCACTCGGCACGTTTACATGTTCTTTTAACCAAAAAAAAGAAAAAAAAACTGTTTACAAAATGGAGTGTCAGGAACATTGTGTAAAAGAGCACTTATCTGGGAGACTTTGATCTCTGTCTGAAGTCCCATTAGGACCCTGAAAGGATGATGGCTGGGTCGTGGGGAGGAGAGGAAGCGATTTTTCCAGAAAAAAAGGAGATTGTTGTACTGCCTCCAGGTTGTATTTAACTCACAAATCCTGTGAAATCCAGGGGACCGGCAAGAGGTGGGCCAAGGGTGCTACCAAGGCACACAGCACCTGGAGACCCAGAGGGCGCGGCATCCCCGCAGGTGTCTCTGCAGCAGCGGAAGACCGGCGGGAGAGGAGGCTTAGAGCGGTGTCTCCAGGCCTCCGTCCCAGCTGGGAGGACACCCCACTGCAGGCTCCTTATAGCAGGGCGGCCATTAGGGCTTTGTGGAGCGGGGAAAGGGGGGAGGGAGGAGGGAGAGAAGGAGGATGAGGGGGAGAGAGGGAGGATGAGGAGGAGAGAGGGAGGAGGAGGGGAAGGGGGGAGGAGAGAGGGGGAGGAGAGGGAGGGGAGGGAACCCTATTATTAGATTTCCACACCCACTTTTTTTCTTTCTTTTTTTTTTGGAAGTATAGTTGATTTACAATGTTGTGGTGTTAAGTTTCAGGTATAAAACACAGTGATTCATTTATATGTATGCATGGTTTCAGATTTATTTTCTGCCAGTATGTCACAAGGTATTTGGTACGGTTCCCCGTGCTGTGCAGTAGGACCTCGCCATTGTCTGTGTTCTGTGTAGCATTTTGTGTCTGCCAGCCACTAATTCATCCCCACGTCCCCCTTGGGGAACCACAAGTCTGTTCTCTACATCTGTGAGTGTTTCTGTTCCATAGATTCGTTCACTGGTATCAGCTAAATAATAAGACTCTTCAGTTCAGTCGCTCAGTCGTGTCCGACTCTTTGCGACCCCATGAATCACAGCACGCCAGGCCTCCTTGTCCACCACCAACTTCTGGAGTTCACTCAGACTCACGTCCATCGAGTCAGTGATGCCATCCAGCCTCGGTCGTCCCCTTCTCCTCCTGCCCCCAATCCCTCCCAGCATCAGAGTCTTTTCCAATGAGTCAACTCTTCGCATGAGGTGGCCAAAGTACTGGTCAGCGGGGAGTTGGGGGCTGCAGGAAAACCCAGCGTATGGGTCCCCCCCTCACAATAAGACTCAGGCTTGAGCAAGACTTCAAGCAACTAGAGTTCTAAGATGTTACTACGGGACACCACCAGAGCCTCTAACAGATTTTTTTTTAATTAATTAATTTATTTTAACTGGAGGCTCTAACAGATTTGACCCCTTTTCATCCTGGCCGCAAGGGGGCAGTGCTAGGGGCTCTTACAAAGGAGGAAGTGAAGATGCAGAATCGTCAGCAAATCACCCCAAACCGCAGGTCCAGGAAGGAGCCCAAGTTCAAAGGCAGGTCTGCTGGCCCCCAGAGCCCTACCCTCATCCCGCTGTCACCACCCTGAGGACGTGGGGCTCTGCCCGCGGGGAGCAGGCAACCACAGTGGCAGGAGCCGCCTGGCCATGGGCGAGCTACTCAGGACCCCCAATTCCCCGTCTATGAAACAGGGGCACGGATACCACCTACCGAAAGCTGCGGGTGAATTCAGTTAAAATTTAACTTTTTAATAAAAATTAAAGCTTAATTTTTGACTGCTTCCCTGGTGGCTCAGAGGGTAAAGCGTCTGCCTGCAACGTGGGAGACCTGGGTTTGATCCTAGGTTGCGAAGATCCCCTAGAGAAGGAAATGGCAACCCACTCCAGTATTCTTGCCAGAGAATCCCATGGACGGAGGAGCCTGGTGGGGGGCTACAGTTCATGGGGTCGCAAAGAGTCAGACATGACTGAGCAACTTCACTTTCTTTTTCACTTTCAAAGCTTAATTTAATTCAGTTAATTGATTTAGATTGATTAGATCACATTAAAATTCCACTAGCTGATATTTAAAACACAAGTGAACTACAGCTACACGGGAAAATGAAAAGGGAATGAAACACATACACATCTTAGAGCATTTGAGCAGCTCAAGGCCATTCAAGTCATTCACGATGCTGGAAGGTGTCCATGTCATCACCATTAGCATCGTTTTCCTTACAATTTTGCTTGTGGGCCTGGAGAGCTCACTCAAGTTCACCCTGCAGGTCTGAGGAGTCCGCAGTAGTCAAGAAGAACAGGATTTTGAAATCATTTCTTACAGCATCCTATGAAGCTGACGTACATTTTCTGTGTGAGTATTTGGCAAAATGATTCAAGTTCATCATCTGCCCTCAGGATCTGCCATCTGTCCATGGGGATTTCCCAGGCAAGGATACCAGAGTGGGTTGCCATTTCCTTCTCCAGAGGATCTTCTGGACCCAGGGATTGAGCCATCCTCTGCTGCTTGGCAGGTGGATTCTTTGCCCCTGAGCCCCCCAGAAGCCCCGCTTTCCGATGCCTGTTTTAATAGCACCCTCGCCTGCTCCTCTGGAAGGCCGTCTCTGGGCCTGACCTTCTGCCTGGCCTCCCACCCACCTGCCACCTGACTGTGGCCTCTCCCAGGGAGACAGATAAGCCACTGCCATGTTGTTCAGAAGTTTATCTGGCCTGTCAAGGTGGCCAGTCTAAAAGACGGACTGGGACTCTAAGTGTGAAAGAAGGTCCTCCCCTTCAGGGAGCAGGGTCTCAGTGCAGACAAGGAGGTCAGGAGGAGATGGGGATCTGGTGACCAAGGCCCCACTGGGGGGCGCCTCACCCGCGCTGAGATGGGGCAGCTGGCCGGCTCAGACCACGAGCATCACACTGGGGCCCCGTAAGCCACACAGCGCTGAGGCTGCAAAATCGCCCTTCTGCGCTTCTCAGGAAAACTGGGCTGAAACAGCTGTCCTCCTGGAGCGAGGAGGACGATTGAATCTCATGTCTGTCATTCCTGGGCCCAGACTCGCAGACGAGTGGGGCGGGGCGGAGGTCAAGAGTGAGGCTCCAAGAAGACGGGCCAGGCATGTGTGGCCAGCTGGGCAGCATCCCGAAAGGAGGAAGGCTCTGGCGCTCAGAGCCCTCACACCGAGTCTTGTCACGTTTGCACTGAGACCCAGTTCACGTGCAATGATGAGACCCAATTTGCAACCCTCTGATGGGACGAAACATCCAGCCCTTGTTGATCTTCTAACCATCCACCCAGCCCTGACGTTTGAAGGTCACCCGGGAAGACATTGGGACAGAGGAGCCTGCCAGGCTACAGTCCATGGGGCTGCAAAGAGTCGGACACAACTGAAGTGACTTAGCATGCACGCACACACTTGCATAGATCTTATTCCCCAAAACGTGATGGAAGGTGACGAATCCTACTTGTAGGACCAAAGCCTCCTCACACACGTGACAATTGCCCCTTGAATAACACAGAGGCTGGGGCTGCAGACCTCCCTCCTGCCCTGCCTGGTCCTGCCATTTCAGCCTCTAAAACAAAGGAATTGATGATGACTGACTCAGCCAGGGGCAGGGAGCTGAAAGAGACTGGTCGGAACCAGGACGCACACCTCAGTTTTTCCGAGCCCACATGTCATGATCTCTAATCGATCACAGATTCTCCGCACACTTACTTAATTTAAAATCCGTAGAATGAAAATACAGGCGCTGCACTTATTGAAAACACACCCTCCTGTAACCGGGCGAGCCGGGTGTGGTTCAGAGTCAGCGCGTGTATTTGCTCCATCTTGGTGCAGGTCACACTGACTGACCGCTGACTCTTGTTCACACTCCGTCCGTACAGCACCCGCTGTGTTTCCAGAGTATTGGGAGTCCCTGAATGATGCTGTGATCTACATGGATGGAGACAGGAGGAGAGGCCCCCGCCTCCGCCTGCACCCTGCGCCTCACCTCCAGTAACGATGCAGCGGAGCTGTGTACACAGGAATTAAAGGCACTGAAGATCCTGTGAGCAGGACACACATGCTTGACGCAAGTGGACACGGAGAAGTGTAGCGACACCATGTGGCCAGAGCCGGCCACAGCCCTCCCCTCGCCTCCTCAGTGTCATCACTCAGACAGGAGCGAGGGGGACAGCTGGGCTTGGTAACAGCTGCCAAGACCCCCCTCCTGCACCCACCCAAACTTTCTCTCTTCCGCTGGCTGAGTTTCGTCATCCCTGGATCTGCCAGATCTGCTCCCGAAAAGCCCTAGAACTGGGGGAATGATTTGTTTGCTGTCCAGTCAATAGTTGTACATTTTGGTTAAATTCATTACTCACATTTTATGTCAATGATTTTCAGGTATTTTTGTAAGGCAGTGAGTCTGGCTCTGGACAGATTTTGAGCTATTGATGCTCAGAAAAACAGAGCATTATTTAATTAAAGCAAATCATACAATGTGTTTCTTTGAAAGAAATCATATTTCATGTTCCAAACCCACCAAGATAGTGAATACAAATAAATTCACCTCACTTCCGGTACGTACTGTCTTTCATATCTGATCCACTAAGCACACTGCATTGGAGTTCATTATTTCCAGAGAAGTATTTCAGCACGTCATCTTGAGTGCCCCGATTTTGCCATTCTGGGCATTGTCGTAACTGTTTAATTTACCATTCAGTTTCCACAGCTGCCATCCTGTGGTCTTGACAGGCATGCAATCCAAAATGGTTTTGCTGCTTTTCTTCCAGGAACTCACAGACATGGGCATTTTGGAGGAGCATGAGGAGGGTTACCAAGCCAGTTTTACAGCTTTGACCTGAGTAGGTTTGCATATTTACAACAGATCCTGAAGTTGGAGCTTTTCCGATGGCTCAGCTGGTAAAGAATCTTCCTGCAACGCAGGAGACAAGGGATGCATGTTCGATTCCTGGGTAGGGAAGATCTCCTAGAGGAGGAAATGGCAACCCTCTCCAGCATTCTTGCCTGAAAAATCCCATGGACAGAGGAGCCTGGCAGGCTACAGCTCAGAGAGTCTCAAAGAGCTGGACACAGCTTAGCATAGCACAGTACTGAAAGCTGGTGGTTTAATTTCTTCAGTTCCCTGAATATGAATTTGCTGATAAGCTCAAACCACGTGCTTGGGTGAAGGGCTTTGACAAACACTTGCCTGGCTCCATCCCAGACGGCACTCTCTCCAGCACCTACTGTGTGTGCAGAGAACGTCCCAGGCCTTGGCTTTGAAGTCTGGGATGACTGTGCCAGCCAGAATCCCTCCTGGAAACAATACTCATTTTTCTAGCTAAAAGGATTCAGTTCAAATGTCAGCTGGGTAATCTGCTGATAGATAACTAATCAAATCTTACAAAGAAACTATTTTTAGTAAATAATTTGAATTTCTCTGTTCTGCTGTCAGTTCCAACCAAGATGACCACTCGAGAAAAATCATGTTTCGTCCTCATGCACCCAATGCGTCTATTCTTCTCAACGTGTTGGTATCACTCGTTCAGCCCCTGCTCTGGGCAGATACTGTACTGGAGGCAAAAATATCAACCAAGATACAAAAGACCCAGCCATCACACTTACCAGGCTTAAAATTGAGAGGAAGACAAGAGACACGTGAAGATTTTAACTGGGATGGACAGTAAAAGGTGGGCATCACCAGGATGCATAGCAACAGAGTCTATCACATGACTGAATACAGAAATGCGCATTGAGAGACCTGGAGAGCGAACCCGCCCCAGCCCCAGGCGCCCTCCAGTGCCCACTGAAGACACGCTGCTGCTCCCAAGTTGGTGAGGAAGGGACGGGGGTGAAAAACAGACACTAAGGGAACCTGACCAGGCTCCTTCTCTGCACATTTTAAAACAAAAGACTAATCTATTCCCTTCCTTCGAATCAAGGTAAACGTGAAAAGCAATGACTGCTGGAGGTGGAGGCTGACCCCCCCCCACCCTGGTGTGGCTCCATTTCCTTAAGGCACAGCTAACCCGATGATAAATGGTGAAGTCACTTGGGCCAGAGCCAGTAGCTCTCTCCTTCTGTTCTGAGACCTGCATCCAAATCCGAGCCTATGAAATGGCTTGGGTGATCTTAATTTGACAGTTGTCAACATTTCAAAACCATTGCCAAGTTCAACCAAATGGAAGTCGCTCATCAAGCCCCGCTCTGCGCGCGTGTGTGTGTCCATGTGTGTGTGTGTGCCTGTGTTGTGTGTATCAGAGAGTTGCCAATCTGAGCTCATATAATACACCTGTGCATTCTTCCTCAGTCATATCTCATTAGCATCCTTTCTACATGACAAGTTTCACGGGGGAGGGAGAGAAGGTGGCACTTGAACTTCTGTAAGTTTTGGTCCAAGAAGGAGCAGAATTCGCAGATGAAAATTTTGAGAGAGTGGATTCAACTAATGAAACATTAAAATCTAAGAAAATTGTTGCACAGAATATACATTTACATAAAAAAGAAAGAGGGTGGAATGGTGGACAAAACAATTCATATTGAGCATTCCCTTCTTAGCACAAACATCTCAGTCTAAGCTAGATCTGAGAACAGTTTAACTGCTTCCACATCAGCAGAAAAGCATAATAAATGTGATGAAAATAACCGGGAAAGTAAACGAGACTTTTCTGAGATTTGCCATGTACAAGACACCTTATTTGAAAATGAAACTATTGGCTCAGCAAACACGGACTCACCATAGGGAAGTTTATTGCTGTTCCATCATTAAGTCTTGTCCGACTCTTTGAGACCCCAGGGACTGCAGCACACCAGGCATCCGTGTCCTTCACCATCTCCTGGAGCATGCTCAGACTCAGGTCCATTGAGTCAATGATGCCATCCAACCATCTCATCCTCTGTCATGCCCTTCTCCCACCCTCAACCTTTCCCAGCATCAGGGTCGGGTCTTTTCCAATGAGTCAGTTCTTCAAAACAGGTGGCTAGAGTATTGGAGCTTCAGCTTCAACATCAGTCCTTTCAATGAATATTCAGGGTTGATTTCCTTTATGACTGAAATAAAAACTTGAAGATATCTAAACCCACTGTGTCGGAGAAGGCAATGGCACCCCACTCCAGTACTCTTGCCTGGAAAATCCCATGGGTGGAAGAGCCTGGAAGGCTGCAGTCCATGGGGTTGTGAAGAGTCTGACACAACTGAGTGACTTCACTTTCACTTTTCACTTTCATGCATTGGAGAAGGAAATGGCAACCCACTCCAGTGTTCTTGCCTAGAGAATCCTGGGGATGGGGGAGCCTGGTGGGCTGCCGTCTGTGGGGTTGCACAGAGTCGGACACGACTGAAGTGACTTAGCAACAGTAGCAGCAAACTTTCTGTGTAGGGAATCCAGCCCTGAGCAAAGGAATCTTTTCCCTTTTTTCTTATAACGTGGATTCCTGCAGAACCTAAAATTCATTTCCATTAGTGCCAAATATGAAAGTATAGAATAGAAGAAAAAGGACATTTTTTGAGATTTTTTTTTTTGTTTCAATATATTGGAATGACTGTTGGCCAAAAGTTAAAGTCTTCCATAAAAGTGCAGATGCATAAATACAAACTATTGCCTGATAACAGCGGGTGAGAAGAGCATAAGTATTGAATAAATGTTTGTGACATAAATCAATGGATGGTCAAGGAGCATAGCAAATCCACATTGTTCCATAAACAACAACAAAAAAAAACTGATTTAAAAACTGTTTTTTAAATTTCTGGTTAATACTATGTTTCCAAAACCATCACCAGCTAAATTGTGCTGAATCCATATGTTGTATACAGAAGGCCAATTGCCTTTAATTTCCTATTATCAGCTCACTGGAACAGTAACTAAGCAAAGTCTCTGGAAGGTTCTCAATCTTGTGCAAAAATCATGGTCAGCACCTTGAAGAATTTCGTCTCCCTGGTCCCACACATTGTGGTGGAGACGTGCTGAGCCCACTGGGGCCCATCTGTGGAAACAGCCGATGATTTCCCCTGCCGCCTTCATCCATGACTTCACCCGACCCGCAGGTGACCCTTGGTAAGAGATGAGCTATAGGACTGCTCCCTGGCGGTCGTGCAGCCTTACCTGGTCCTTCTGTCCCGAGGGCCAGATCAGGTTCTGTAGGGGAAACACAATGCCAAGGACGGTCTCGACAGTTCAGAGCAGCACAGGGGGCTCTTCACATCCACTGCCCCGTGCTTCCTGGTGATAGAAGCGTTCATTTGAGGGCCTGCCATGATGACCAGGGACGAAGAATGCCCATCAGCAGCAATAAGAAAGGACGGTCCCAGGCGGGCAATGAACTCGGGGCAGAACAGAGACCACGCGCCCTGTGCTAAAGCAGCGTGTGTCAGAAGCAGAAAGAGCTTCGGGCCTTCTGTGGCTAATCACACACATTCGTATACCAATATGGTGACTGCGTTTAGTTAAAATTGCTATTGTGAGACAATGTTAATTTTCATGCAGTTGTAAGAAATAATCGAGAGATGCCCTGTGCCCTTTACTCAGTTTCTCCATTGGTGACACCTTACCAACTGATGGTACAATAAGCACAACCAGGACCCTGACCTGGCTTCAGTCAAGACCCAGGACATGTCCCCCACCTCCCCCGACGCGGCTACCCTTTCAGCCACAACTGCTTGTCTCCAGCTCCCCGCCCTCCTTTACTCCTGGCAAACCCTGATCTGTTTTCTGTTCCTATGATTTTATCACATCAAGAATTCATACAAACTATTACACATAGAATGGGTTAACAACAAGGTCCCTCTGTATAACACAGGAACCAGATTCAGCATCCTATGAAAAACCATAATGGAAAAAGATACTGTCACCTCCAAATTGGCACTTGGCATCTACCTCCACAGGATTGAATTGTGAGCCACTGCAGCTGCTAACCCTCAAAAGCCCCCTGAAAGGAGTTCAGAATGGAGATCGGGAATGAAGCATTCTGTGTTCTGGGAAAAACTGCAAAACAGGGCTTCAGATAGTTAGATATTTTTAGAAGATGATTCTATGAGCCCAATTCTTGTATCTTCTCATATCTGGAAAAGCACTAAAATCTGCCAAGGTGACTTTTTTGCAGAAATCTTCTGCAAAAATATGTGCTTGATTGCATGCACTCGGCCTTCAGCAAAATCACATGTATTGACCTTCCCCCTGCCTCTTTGGAGCAGTCTCTCAGAGCTCTCTGAGGTGCTGTCTCCCAGGCTGAAGTCCTCACTTTGCCCCAAATAAAAATTAACTCTCAGCTCTCACATTGTGCATTTTTTTCAGTTGACAATATTAAAATATATATATATAAGAATATATATAATTGAATCACTTTGTTATAGAGTAGAAATTAACACAACATTGTAAATCAACTATTTTTCAGTTAAAAAAAAAAAAGAATTCCTGTAAATGAAATCAAACAATATGTAACTTTGGGGATTGGCTCTTTTGACTCAACATAATTCCCTGGAGATTCATCCAGATCATTGTATCAATAAAATTCCATTTTATTCCTGAACAGTGTCCCACAGTGTGGGTAGACCATGGTTCGTGTAACTATTCAGCCATTGACAAACACCTGGGATGTTCCCATTTTGGAGTTATCACAAATAAAGCTACAAGAAACAATCACGTGTAAAAGGGAAGACCAACTCTGCCTCCACACTGGATCCGTTTCGTCTTAACTTTTGTGTCCTATTGCTTCTGCCGCAGTTCATCACTAAAGGGGTGTTGCCTACGGCTTAGGGCAAACACAGTGGCCTGTCTCCAGGAGCTCTGCCTCCCAGGCCTAAGTGTTGAGCTAAAATACCTTTGTTTAAGTCACAGGAGAGACTTCTTCACCAGGCCCACCTGTGAACGGCGGCAGGAAAGAAGAAATGAACACATTCCCTCCGGATTCTGGCTGGAATCAGGAGATATTTTAAGAAAATATAGAAATAGAATTATAGATATTCTTTTTGATATCTAATTAGTTTTGATAACTAATCAAAACTCTTTAAAAATACCTGTTGAAACTCCTGTGTTTTCTAAAAGAATCGAAAACAGGGACAACAAATTCATTTTGGCATATGTTCACAGCAACGATGCAAAACAGCTGAAGTGAAATAGCGCAAGGGTCCATCTACAAATGAATGGTGCATCCACTCAGTATTATTCCACTATAAAAACAATGGAGTGCGAATATCTGCTAAGACGTGGATGAACCTGCATCGGCCTGATACCAAAATCACTGTGTGGTCAGGAGCGGAGACCCTGGAGCAAAGCCAGCCCACCTCACCCACTCTCCAGACCTCCGGAAGAAGTCCAGGAGGAGATGGGGACAGAGCCCACTGTTTGCTGCCCGTCCAGACGCATCTGACTCCCAGGCTGGTGTCATTGGGAAACAGAGCCCACATCACCTGGCTCCAGTGTGGGAAATGGCCTGCAAGCCCACTCCAGGCCCCTCCCTGAAGCCCAGGGGCCACTGGGAGGGGCGGAAAGACTTCTCAGGCTGATTATCAAAAGCAAAGGTTAGCACCGCTTTGGGGGCTCGTCCCAAAAAGATGACCAGAGATGCAGGAGACAAGCAGAGGAGGTGAAGGGGCTGCAGGCAGCAAGGATGTCAGACTGGGAGCTCAGCGCCACCTCTTGGACCTGCTACCTCTTTGGGGCTCTCCATGGGAAGCCACGTGACGTGGAATGAGACGCACGCTCCTGGAACGTGTCAGGCTGTCCATCCAGTCCCTCCTGTCGCTCTTTCCAAGGAGGGCTAAACTACAACCACTGGACCAATGGTCCCAGATGGACAAGATGGCCAGAGTCTTCAAAACTCCTCCGAGAGGGGTGTGGATGACTTCCCAATCTTCCTAACACTCAGTATTTCCACAATTGCTTTCCTGGGTCCCCTTCTTTAATGGTTGTCATATATTTATTTGTTTCATTTCTCAAGATCTTTTATTACAGGAAAACTTTGTGATGATCCCAGCTAACTCACAAAATAAATTATCTTTCATGACTCTCAAAACAATCGTCATTCATAAAGTTTTCTTGCCATTAGTCCATGATCACATGTCTTGGAAGCAGGGAGAGTGAAAACTATTTTCTTAGCCCCTGAGAGAGGAACTTTAGAAAATTGGGGTTGTATTAATGAAGAGGCTGTGCTGTGTTCTGTCGTGTCTGACTCTTGTGACCCCATGGACTGTAGTCCGCCAGGCTCCTCTCTCCATGGGATTCTCCAGGCAAGAATGCTGGAGTAGGTTGCCATTTCCTTCTCCAGGGGATCTTCCTGACCCAGGGATCAAACCCACATTTCCTGCATTGGCAGGCAGATTCTTTCCCACTGAGCCACCTGGGAAGCCCTTATTAATGAAGGGTAGATTTGCTTTAACTACAAGTCACTATTTGTGTACACATACCCCATAGCAGAGCCAGTTATGTAAATAATTACACCTGTGAGAGGTTATTTACACAAAAACATCTCTTCTATCTGGGGTCAAGATACAGAAGAAAAGTTAACTCACTTCCTAGTCTTTATATAGGGAAAAAATATATATGTATATATCATTCCCAAGGCTTCTTACAGCCTTCATGCTTCACTTGTCATCTGTAATTCTCACAATAATCTTATACGTTTGTCAGTTTTATCCCATTTCACAGAGAAATTGGGGATGAGAAGGTCGCAGAACTTGTCATTGGCTCTCTGTCTAACCCCGGACACGGTGGCACTATACCCTTTGATTGACAGGCAAATGCACCAGTGATCTGTGTCCCAAGGAGGACCACTCATTGATAATAGTGTAGACTACTCTATCTGAATCTGAAAATTTCAACATTATTTCTGAAATGAGACTTTTTCCACTTGGTCACCTCGACCTTTCCTGGAGAAACTGTGCTTGTGTGTGTGGTCTTATTTTCTATAATCACTTAAGTGAGTGTTTGTTCAAGACCAGAAAAGCCAAGTGACCTGGCTAAGCTTCTCTCAGGTTTAACTTCATATTTTTCTGATTTGATTCCCAAACTGGATATATGCTAGAATCACGTAAATTAGGTTAAAAAACATGTTTCCTGGGCACCTTCCCCGGAAACTTTAATTCAGTATAAAACAGTATAGGAGAGTGCCTTATGAAGCAAAAGTAGTTTTCAAAACCGAACTTAGAAGCATTTATTCTCATTCTGTATACCTGCATAACAAGAAATGCAGGCTGAAGATAAACAACACCAGATGGATCTATAAGAAGGAAAAACTGCACTAAAAATTATATTATATGCCACTATAAAGAGTTATAATTTTATTTTAGTTCATTTGAGACATGACTGTTTAAAGCTAATATTACAGCAAGTATAGGGGGGTAATGTCATATGTAGTTGTAATATATAATAACAACAGCACAAAGGATGGGGGAAGAAAACTATACTGTTGTACATTTCTTATTTATTATGTAAAATAGTATAATACTAACTCTAAGCAAAATGTTAATAAAGATGCATTGTAACCTTTAGCATGCGTGCATGTTAAGTCACTTCAGTCACAACTCTATGCGACACTATGGACTATAGCCCGCCAGGCTCCTCTGTCCATGGGACTCTCCAGGCAAGAATACGGGAGTGGGTTGCCTTGCCCTTCTCCAGGGAACCTTCCGGACCCAGGGATTGAACCCATGTCTCTTATGTCTCCTGCACTAACAGGCAGGTTCTTTACCATTAGCACCACCTGGGAAGCCCCATAATCTCTAGAATAGCCACTAATAAATGATGCAAAGTGCTATAGTCAAAAAGCCAACTGAAGAGTTACATAACCCCAAATAAGATGTATTTTAATAGAAATTCACAGACTGCTCCCAAAATGTATAAGGAAATGCAAAAAACCCAAGCAGTTATAAAAAAAATCTTGGGAAAAAAGGGAACAAATTTGATCCTCACACTACTTGACTTAAAGTATTATTACTGAATCTCTAATAAAATTATAATTTGCTTCTGTTTCTGAAGGATAACTTAGAAAAAAAAATCATAACAATCAAGATAAAGTTTCTTTCCAGTTGATCCACTCAGCCTGTTTTCACAGAATCAAGACCTTTAGCACAAACATAAGTAGATATAATTATAAGGAAGAAAGAATTGAAGGGAAGATACAAATATGAAACATCTATTGTCAACAGCTACTTGTTTGCTGCTGCTGCTGCTGCTGCTAAGTCGCTTCAGTCCTGTCCGACTCTGTGCAACCCCATAGACGGCAGCCCATCAGGCTCCACCGTCCCTGGGATTCTCCAGGCAAGAACTCTGGAGCGAGTTGCCATTTCCTTCTCCAATGCATGAAAGTGAAAAGTGAAAGTGAAGTCGCTCAGTCATATCGGACTCTTAGCGACCCCATGGACTGCAGCCTACCAGGCTTCTCGTCCATGGGATTTTCCAGGCAAGAGTACTGGAGTGGGGTGCCATTGCCTTCTCCTAGCTCCTTGTTTAGTTGTAAGAAAATAAACTATATGAATGTTTGAGTTAAGGAGAAACAGAAGGAATCCCATAAAACACATGTGAACACAGGAAGAGAAATGGATTGTTTGGATGGAATTATCTAAATTTCTCATGCAAAAAGAATTTACCAAGCCCATACATTTGATAAATTCATGGATTCTTCAAACACTGAGGAAGATCCATGTGCATAATTCCAAATTATTTGTCCTGAGATTGTATTATACTGGTTTTGTAGCACATTTACTATCAAAATGAAGCTCTGTTCAAGCTAATGGGAAAGTTTTCTTGCGATATTCCCAAACAAAAACCTCAGATGATTAAACTTCAGGCTGGGGTGAACATTGTGTTGTGCAGAGTTCACAGAAACGGTCTACATGTGCAGAGCTAGAACATGATTATAATTTATTTTCTCAAGACACAGAGTCTCAGATTGAAATTTTGTGCAGTCTCACTTAAGCATGTTTGAAATATTATGTATTATCATGATGTTCCACCAATAAATTCAAGTATTAATAAGTATATAAAAAAAGAACAAATAAAACACAAAGATTAACTCACTACGCAAGACTGAGGGTAAATCAAGACCTAAGCCTTTTCTTAGCATGAGGTTGGCGATGGCTATTTTTCTCCACCTGGAGCAACAGGAATCCAGCTTTACAGGAACCAGAGGTTCATTTCTCGCCCCTTCACGGTGCCTGGTCTGAGGCAGCCAGGCTCCAGTCCCTCTAAAATGCTCACTGAATCTAAGCAGGATTCCAGACGAGGAGCACTGAGATCTCACCGTACGTCCGCTTCCCCTTTAGCGTGGTTGTGAATGATTGAGGCCAACGTGTCAGTCAGTCAAGTTTCCATCCAAGTGTGTAACAGAGGAGGCCCGTCCTTGAAAAATGAAGCCACAACATGTGCTAAGTCACTTCAGTTACGTCCGATTCTCTGCAACCCTGTAGACCATAGCGCCCCCAGACTCCTTTGTCCATGGGATTTTCCAGGGAAGAATACTGGAGTGGGTTGCCATGCCCTCCTCCAAGGGATTCCTGACCCAGGGATTGAACTGAAGTCTCCTGCATTGGCAGGCAGGTTCTTTACCTCCGGGACTCACCTCTAATCTGACAAAAGAAGTGTCTTCCCTCCGCCTCCTCACCTATACATATTGTCCTGTAGCTATGGGTGCAGCCTCTTTAGGGCAAGAAGGTGATTTCACTTGGACTACAGGGTGAAACCCAGCAGGACCCTGTGGGGGAACAGAAGCCTCTCTGAGGCTTCCCTTTCTTCATTAAGGAAGTGGGCTTCATTCAGCCTCGAGGACCTTCCCTGAGTTCCACCGGGAGGTCCAGACAGATGCTAACCAGGGAAAGGAGGGCCCAGAGACAAGGGAGGAGCAGCGAGAGAAACAGCAGCGCAGCCTCGGGGCAGGTCCTGATTCCCCTCGGGGATTCACAGCACAGGATCTTTGAGCTGCTTTGCAGACACTGAAAGCCCCACCAGGCCGGAGAAATTAACTGTGCACCGCCCACAAGCACGTCTGCTGGAACCAGAAGGTTGAAGATGCAGACTCCCGCCTACCTCACCACCCACCGGCCAGAGGAGGTCTGTGAGCGGATCGCATCGTCCTCCTCTTTGAGCCTCTTTGACTATAAAGCTCCTCACTACCTGAGTGAGGACGCATTCAGCCTGCTGAGGCCCCTAGGCCTGGCAAAGCAATAAGGCTATTCTTTCTACTTCACCCGGAACTCTGTTTTTGAGAGTTCATTCGGTGTTGGGGTACAGAGGCCCAGGCCTGGAAGGAATGATTCTGGCCTAAAAGGCCAGGAGGGGCCTCTCCACAAAAGTGAGTGCGGTGGTTTGGAGGTTCCTCCCAGAGAATCTTCGTACACCCCCGATCTCAGGTCAGGGTTCAAACCTGAAGGCAAAGCCCAGCGTCACTCCCCAAAGGCCGTCAGGCTGGGCACCGCCAGCTCCAGTAGGCAGAGTCACGGCCCCTGTGCCTGGAGGGCAGGTTTCAGGAGAGGAAAATCGGACTCAGTGGTTCTGTAAATACATGAAAGAAGGCCATTGAACTTCAAGGGGTAACTTTTCCCCGGAGGAGCTCACAGCAAGAGCTCTGCGTGGGTGAAGAGTGCGCAGACAATCGCAGCCTCAGAAGGAGGGCGAGTGGAGGAAACTCAGACGAGCAGCAGAGAGGGGAAGAGTTTCCACGAAAATGAAAACCCAGGGCCACGCGAGCATCTGAAAACACCAAAATAGCACACACCTGACACCTGGAAAGAAATTGTGAGATCAAATCCAAAGTTAGAGCAACTGGTAAGTGGCCTGGTTTAAATTTCGTAAAGAATTGAGGGCAAGAGGAGCAAGCTTCTGGAGCTGGTGATGGACAGGGAGGCCTGGCATGCTGCAGTCCGCAGGGTCACAAAGCGTCAGACACGACTGAGCAAATGAACAACAGCAACAAACAGAAAAATTTTGGCCAAACTCCATGAGATGTTTCCACAAAAACCTCTGAACATAATCACGGCCACTGGCCTGACACGGCTTCATGTCTGCGGAGACCAGTCAAAGCCCTGGTCAAATGCTTTCAGCAAAAAAAAAAAAAAAAAAATAGAATGGATCCTTTGCCAGATTTAAAAGATAAAATATGGGAAAATCCTGTCCCATGGGGAAAGAGGATCATTTAAGGAGATAGATTGCTTTTGGGGATCCAGCTGAAATCTGGGGAAATAACTGAACTTTCTGTGCTTGTGAAGGCAGCCTCAGGGACTCTGAGCTGCTGAACACCCCCACCCCCTGCAAGAGACACAAGTCTGCCAGGGTAAAGGTCAGGGCTCTCAGAGCCAGAATGGTTTTATCAGCACCCTGACGGGGCATCCACACCCTCCAAGAGAACAGACGCTTTAGGAAATGAAACACTCATTTTAACAACTTGGCACGCATTTGCACTTCTTTCCCCCTTCCGCGGAGCTCCTTGGGAAGCCCCTCAAATGAAAGAGAATAAATCGCCCTCTGTGATCAGTTCTCTGCTCCTCCATCTCCCTGAACGGAGGCCAAGACTCAGGCAAGACTTCTCCGTGTTTAGGTGTAAATAACACAGCCTTCACAGGAGGCTCTCCCTTTCCTGTTCATTACTGTCACAGATTTGAAAAGAAAAAAGCAGAGGTCATTTATTAGAGGTTATTTTTCATGCAAAACACCCTGTGTTAGCTGTCATTCAAAAGGATGTAGCCGACGCCTTCACTCATATATTAACAGGGCTTCGGGTCATAACCTTTTATGGCATTTGGAATTCCAGAACCTCTGATTAGTGCAATATTTACATATCCTTCAGTAAAAATTTCCCTCCATAGAAATGCATGAAGTGTTGTAAATTTGTTTGGCCTTTAGTCTAGACTCTGCGTGAACTCTGAATTCAAAGCAGGGCGCATTAAACCATATTACTTTGTCTTGTGATAGTGTTTCCATTAATGGGACGCCAGTTAACCCCTTAGAGATGGGCGAGACTTTCAAACCAGTAACATCAATTGAGGGAGGTCCTTTCAATAAAATTAATAGTTGCCACTTACCCGAACTACCTTGACCATCTGATCCCATTTATATGTTACCGTATGAGAGAAATATTTATGTCCGAATCAGCCATGATTTAATGGCCTCAATAGGATTTGAACTGGTGGAAATTTACTGGAAGTTTTAAGAACATCATTGAATTATTGCATCATCATCTAGAAAGAGAGATCACCAGTAAGGACTCTGGGCTGTTTGATAATCAGGGAGCAACTCCTGCTTACATGGCATGATCAGTGTATGTTTAAAAAAAAAATTGCCAAATCGCATAGCTTCCTCCGGTGAGAGGTCTGAGCTGAGCCTCCTCCGGGCGCGCTGCTGTGGCTGGTGGGTGGACTGTTGAAGGCTGCCATACTTCAGTACTGAAACAGCGGCCCAACAGATCTATCAACTCCAGGTTACTTTGCTGAGTGATTTTTTAAAACAAAAATAAAATCTAACCCAGAAAAGATATCCCTAAACTGTGGCAGAAGTCACCCAGGATAAAGACTGCAGCAATTTTGGTGGAATTCCTCTACCAGTGAAACCGAGGAATCTCCTGGACTTCTTCAGAAACACAGTTTACAAATCTCCCTTAATTTGCTCCTCAAGCTGCACTGCGGTCTTACAAAGACAGGTACGTTATTGTTGTCTCTCCTGGGACGTTTGCACCTGTGGACACCTAGTGGGACTTTGCATTCCAAGAAGGGCTTCCTCTCACACATCTGAATTCCCACCTAAAGTTTCTGAGCACTGTTTAAAATATGTTTGGTTCAATACATAAATAGGCGTATTTTTAAACTTTATGTTTTTAAGCTGTCCACTCTGCCCTGCATGAGGAAAGTGGGAATTCATCTTCCACGTGCTGATCCGTGTGCAGGGCAAGAACCAGGACAGCTTGAAAAGAACAAACGTGGCTGCGTCTTGTGGGCATTCACATCACTCCACCCAGTTCACACCTGCTTCCAGACACAAGAGGCCTGACATCCTTCCCCTCCCGCCGACTTCAGATCTTTACTCACAGCCTGCTTCTAGTCATTCATCTGATTTTCCTTCTTACTCCCTATTCTCCAACCCTATTTCTCTTTTCTCAAACGTTTTTCTCAACTTTCTGATTGATCATCCACCCAGAACCTTGTAAACAAATTATTTATATCTAATACAGCTACCTTTTCAAAACATTTGAGATAGTAGACAACGTATTATATTATACTTCAACCTATAAAAACAAAGAATATCATCTTTGCATTTTATTAGCTAGAAAACATATTTTTAAAAAGTAATCCTTTCTCCCTAGCTTCTAGAAAACTATGCTAATTTTTTAGCTTGGTTAGAGAAACGAGTATGGTTAAAATAATACAAACTGTCTTGGCAAGGAATCTTCACATTAGCATAAGAAGCATTCAGGCTTTTTTATTTTGACTTCAGCGTATCTTTCAGGAAGCCGGTTTGCAAACCTAAATGATCATTTATTAATGTGTTTGTGTGTGTGCTTAGTCACGTCCGACTCTTTGCAATCCCATGGGCTGTAGCCCACCAGGTTTCTCTGTCCAAGGGGTTTTTCAGGCAAGAATTCTGGGGTGGTTTGCCATTTCCTTCTCCAGGGGATCTTCCTGACCCAGGGATCGAACGCGTGTAGCTTTATGTTTCCTGCATTAACAGGCAGATTCTTTACCACTGAGAGACCTGGGAAGCCCTTCAGTTTAGTTCAGTTCAGTCGCTCAGTCATGTCCAACTTTTTGTGACCCCATGGACTGTAGCATGCCAGGCTTCTCTGTCCATCACCAACTCCCGGTGTTTACCCAAACTCACGTCCATTGAGTCGATGATACCATCCAACCATCTCATCCTCTGTCATCCCCTTCTCCTCCCGCCTTCAATCTTTCCCAGCATCAGGGTCTTTTCAAATAAGTCAGTTCTTTGCATCAGGTGGCCAAAGCATTGGAGTTTGAGCTTCAGCATCAGTCCTTTCAATGAATATTCAGGACTGATTTCCTTTAGGATGGACTGGTTGGATCTCCTTGCAGTCCAAGGGACTCTTAAGAGTCTTCTCCAACACCCTCACTACATGTTAATATTGGTGTCACCTAAGTTTTTCCCACGATATTACTTAAGATTCACTGTTATTACCTCTGCAGGGCTGGGAATTTTCTTCTCAGCTGGGGACCCTGAGGTTCAGAGAGGGAAGTTAACTCATTTAAAATTGTGGCTAGGTTGGCGATGGCGAGAAAGAGATTTGCACTTGGGTGTGACCCCAGCCTAGTGTTGTTGACCATGAAGTCATTATAAGTGTGTATTTCCTGTCTCCATATCCATTTCATGCCTTGCATCTCAGTTGTGATGGACAGGACACAAGGAGACGACTGCCTCATTGAAGAACCCCTTGTTCTGAAAAATATCTGATCCAAAACAGTTGATGAAGGGGGTCATAAATGGTTTCCGAATGACAAAATGCAATAAAAAGATGATGATTGCCACTTTCAGAGACAGACTGGCCACATCCAGCTGTATTATGGGTTGTGTGGTCTTCTTGGTCCTATTATAAGGCAGGTATACACATGCTTTCTCCTTATAGCTGAGAGGGCTAAGTTTGCTTGAGCTTTAGAAATGTGTATTTCTCTTTTCCACAGGAATATTTGCTTCACTGATCCCTGACAGATTCTGAAACACATACAAATGCTTTGCTTAAGAAAACAAAGCCACACACAACACTTAACACGTTAGGCTGAAGGGGCACTGGCTCTACGTGGCTCTTGGTCACGGGTGCTGGAGGAAGCCTCGTGGGCACAGACTTTGGTTCTAGACCGACACTTTGTCTCCCCTCCAAAATATTCCCCATCAAAGATCAGGCCCCGAGTCCTGGGCAAAAATGCCTGCACAGGAACCACCCAGCCACACAGACGTGTCTCGAGCCGATTTTTAAAATTAAGTGCAAATACACATGACTGTCTGTACTTGGCAACTGAGCTGGACATTCAGCAAAGAGCAGCCTCCTTCTGGTTCCAAGTGTGCCCAGATATTTGCTCGGCCGGTGTAACCACAGTGACAACAAACAGTTACCCTCTTCTACCCAAATGCTTCCTGTTCCTCGACGTTTATCTTCTTCCTCAATCTCTAGAAAACACTCCTACCTGGAGGGAAGATCACCAAGGAGCTGAAGTTCAAACCATCATATAAATAGAGTCTGTTCCCTGATTGCTCTCTACTCCTTTTCCGTGGGCTCTTGTGCTGTGAAGATGTGGAACAGACCTGTGAGAATTCATGAAATATCTCTGCTTTATGCTCAGAGCCCATAAAATGCACAGTGAGAGTCATGAATATCACTTTTAGACCCAAATTGAATGGTAGCCCAGGCAGTGGTTCTGCCAGGGCTAGATGACTGGACTAGTTATCTGGACCAGACGGTGGACTCCGGCTGTGGCCAGTTTAGCTTGGTTTTCCTCTGGGGCCGCACACAGATCACCTAGTGCCAGGCAATCTTCTTATAAATGGAGGTCATCAGTGACCAAACACTTGGGCAGGACTGTAGGGAGGAAGTCATGCCATCAGAGCTTCTCTGTTCCTTCTGGGCGCTCAGTCGTGTTCGACTCTTCTTGACCCCATGGACTGTAGCCCGCCAGACGCTTCTAGGGGATTTCGCAGGCAAGAATACTGGAGTGGATTGCCGTTTCCTTCTCCAGGGTATCTTCCCAACCCAGGGATCAAACCCGAGTCTCCTGCAGTGGTAGGTGGATTCTTTACCACTGAGTCACCCCAGAAGCCCTTAACACCACAGGGAAGAGGCCTAAATATTATATCTGGAAGTTGCACTTTACAGACTGTCTCAGTGAATAGATTCCATCTTAGACCCCTCTCCCTGGAGAAGGAAATGGCAACCCACTCCAGTATTCTTGGGCTACTGTCCATGAGGTCACGCAGAGTCAGGCACAACTGAGCAACTGAGCACAGACTGCTCTCTGGGGTCAGGCAGCCCTGGCAGGTCGGGGGCGGGGGTCCTAGCCACTCCACTCCTTGGGGACTCGGGCCGCCTGCTCCAGCCCTGAAGCCACACTTTACTCATCAGCAGGGCGGCATCACAGGACCTGCTCTGTGAACCTGCAGAGGGCTGACGAGACTGTGCACAGGAAGGGCTGCTCTTCCAACGTCCCCAGTGTCTCCAGCACAGGAGCTAAGTCAGAGATAAGTTGGCAGACACTGCTCTTTACCTGAATCCCGGGTACCTCGCAGGTCACTCCTGCTTCCTTACCTCCCTCCCTCACCGTTTTGCAGACCCCCAGTGCCACGCTCCCTCTACCCCATGAAGCCCCTGCTTCTTCAATCCCCAAAGGAAAATTAACCCCTTCTACAGCATTTCCTTTATAGACTCAAAAGGCACTAACAACACGTGACTGATGGTAGTTTCTGCATTTGCAACAGTGGGGCTCGTACCTAGTGTTCAATGAGAGTGCAAAACCTGCTTGTGTCCTTTGGGGCTTGTGGCTGGCAGCCTGACGTGCTGCCCTCTCTGGTAACACAGCCAAGGACTCTGTCTTGGCCATGGGCTCTGATGTGAGCGTGATGGCAAAGCGCCCCTGTAAGCGTCACCAAGTAAGCAACCAATTCTAAATTTGCTGTGGGTGCACGAGGCTTCTCCTCGGCCAAAGCAGAGACTCTTGCTATAATGAAAGAGAAACCATGGGCTCCTCTTAGAGCACGGTAGCCAGCGCCTCTATTTCTTGGCCATAAAATTTCTCAGAGAACTGCAAACTTCTAATGAAAACTTCAAAGGCACACTGAAGGTTAAATGGATACGTTCAAGATGTGTGCAGAGGAGAACATTCAGCGTGAAAATTACAGCACACACAGTGTCCTTTCTTTGTTTGGAGAGCTCAAGCTTGTTTCACCATGTGACTAATCGGATCAAAGTCTATTGCACGTACAATAATTTTACCCAACCCTCCATGGAGAGACCTCTTTCTTGACAGGCTAAGTGCTGCTTGGAGTACAGCTTGCAGGGGTTGATACAGCTGGGTTTACAGCTTGGGTGGAAAATTCTGACGAGGTGACCTAGATTCAGCCACATCACTCATCACAAAGTAATTGATGTGCGTATGATGACAAAGAGGAAGCCCAACCAAACAAACAGTTTGCAAATGTAATTATTTAAAACTCTTCAATTCAGAACCATTCTTAACAACTTTTAACAGACATCACCCTGTGGCTGATGAGAAGTTGCTATATAACGCAGGGAGCCCAGGCTGGCACTGTGATGACCGAGAGGAGTGGGGTGGCAGAGGAGGGAAGAGAGGCGCAAGAAGGAGGTCATATATGTGCAGTTATGGCTGATTTGTGCTATTGTATGGCAGAAACCAACATAACACTGTAAAGCAATTTTCCTCCAATTAAAAACTACATTTAAAAAAATTCCCTTATTTATTAGTAAAATTTAAGATTTACAGCTCTGATGCTTAAAAAAAAAAAGAGTGAACCCACCGGGACATTTTCAAACACTCACAGGAAAAAATTTTGCCATTTAAATGTTCCAGGGAGAGGTACAGAGAAGCAGTCACTTGTGTTAAGCTGTATTAACCTGCTTATTTAAAAAATAGCTCCATGTTTGGCAGTCTACTCTGTCTTTAAAGTAAAATATTCAGAGAATTCATAAAAAAAACACAGAGAGGAAACTGAAACCTTTAAAGAGGAATATCTCAATTTCTTCCAAGCTACACAATCTAATCCAAGCCTTTCTCTAATGGTCTGCATTTATTCAAAAGTGGTCCTGCAATTACCGGACCCTCCACACCGATCCAGCGCTGACGACTACCCAGGATCTTAAATCTCAGGAATCCATTTGAAGCATTATTAAATATAAGGGGTTTGTGTGATTTGTTTTGTCATCACTCTCCTTATAACTTCTCTGCCATTCACTGCCAAGAGATGATGAACAAGAGCCTGCTGCTTTAATCCCAATTTGTTACACTCAAAATGCAAAATTAAAGAAAAATGGGAAAGTGTAATATTACCAGGGAATGTGATTGATAGCATTGTGTCGTGTTACGAGTTCTAATATTATAAACTGAGCTTTATGTTACTCTCTTATAATAGTGACATATTTAACATTTTAAGACTGGATATAATAATTTTATGGGGTAAAATGGATATTATTAGATGATTATACTGTAGTACTTTGTCAAATTCTTGTATATTAAATAAAAAAAAAAAAAAAACTACAATGAAAATAAGAGGAAGTCCTGCCTTCCGCTGAGTGAAAAAAAAGATTCCTCCTTGATTGTCTTCTTGTGCTCAAGTGTTATCCTGGCCTCATTTCTGTGACCTGAATCATGTCATTTGCGTGGCATTGGATAAAAGCCATGAACGGTATTTTATCCCCATAAATAACTTAAAGTCATGTGTTTCTGGTGTCACGGCTATGTCTTCAGTTTGATTCTCAGGCCACAGTCTCCCCCAAATCTCATTCCTGTCTTGGAATTCACTCTCAAGAGTTGTGGAGGCAGGGTGTATACAGCTAGTATGAGAAAAGCTGACAGATGATCCTGTGACTCTGGGATACTGAACTTCTGTTAAGTCTGTTCAAGCAATGCTGCTTAGATGTCTGAAATTACAGTCCAGGGCAGATCGGCCGGCAGGAGAACATCCCTACAGACGGACACTTAGAGTCTGGTGGGCTACAGTCCATGGGGTCACAAAGAGTCAGACACGACTGAGCAACTTAGCATGCATCCATCTATGTGTTCTTCCTTCTAAAATCTTGTTGGTATAGAACTCTTCTCTGTTGCCAATATGGAAGGAAGATAGTCAACAAGGGTCCAACTCAAGGATTCCTGGATTAATCCCAGAGTTTAGACCAAAACATCAAGACATATTTGAAATTGAAGAAAAGGGTGTTTGCAGTTGTTCTTTGTTAAAGAAACCAAATCAAACTACCACACAATGAACAAAAGGTAATAGAAGTCAGAACTTTGCCTGAAAACTTTTACGATATGTTCTAAGAAAGGGGTTCAGTGGTTAGGATTCCTCACTTTCACTACAGAGGGCTCAGGTTCAGTCTCTAGATCAGGGAACTAAGATCCCGCAAGCCATACGGTGTGGTCAAAAGAGAAGGACTATTAGATACTGAAAACTTTTACGATATGTTCTAAGAAAGGGGTTCAGTGGTTAGGATTCCTCACTTTCACTACAGAGGGCTCAGGTTCAGTCTCTAGATCAGGGAACTAAGATCCCGCAAGCCATACGGTGTGGTCAAAAGAGAAAGACTATTAGATTAGCTTCTTCGTTACATAGATCTACTCAAAACTGAACTAGGTAAAGCTTTCAAATGGCTAAATTTAGCAGGGATATGAGTGAACAAATTGACTTTTTTTAGCACAGGCTTAGCCCTCACTCACCGGCATGTAGGTTCTACAAGGCAGACCTGGGTTTGAGGCTGTGGATCTAGGTGGGAAGAGGTGGACCCCCAACACAATCCCTTTGCTGTCTCACTGGTGCCTCACATCTCAGCCCGGGGACCAGTGTCCCTTCTTGGGAGGCCCTCCCAGAGAGGTCAGCTGACTCTCAGGAGCCTGGCCTCCCGTCCATCCACCTGTCACGGTATGTGTGTCAGTGCGGCCCCCGCCGGTCCATCTGGACGCTGGGCTTCCAGAGTCAGAAACCCAGACAGACACACATATCTGTCCTGTCCGAGTGTGATCAGTACCCTAACAAGGGCCCAAGGCCTCCTTTCTCACGTGTGCGTGCCCCACACCGTGTGATGCTGGGCGTGCGGCCTGTGATAGGGGCTCACACTGGCAAAGTGGACAAGGGGTCCTGCAGCTGCATTTATTAACAATGATTGTGATTTCCAAGAAAGCAGAGTGCACGTTGTCCCAGACATCCCCTGTGACCCGCCTAGGAGCTCTGTCGCACCGGACAAGACCCAGCAGACTTCAAGCTCTTGAGTCTGATATCCCAGAGCATTAGAGCAGCAAAGTGCCAGAGAGAAAAGAAGAGTCATCTTCAGAGCCAGACAGATGCAAGTTCCAACCCTGGTTCTGCTACTTCTTCACAGGGTGACATCTGATAAGTTAATTAACCTCTCCGAGACTCACCGTGGGGATTTAATACCTCCGAATTGCCAAAGTGCAAATAATAAAATCAGTCTTAAGAAGCAGATATAAATAAGACGTGTATATGAAGAACACAACAATATGCTTTAGACGAAAATAACTCATTAAAATGCCATGAAAAGCCAGTGTGAGTGGGAAGAGGTGAAAATGAAAGGCTGGTTTCGAACTTGGTGAGAAGAAAAAAACTGAGAAGACATTTAGTGATTCAGCTGCACTATTATTAATGTTATTATTTATAAAGCATGTTAAGTGAGTAAGACATTTTACCAAACACAGACAATAAAACGGTCTCTATTTTTACTTAACCATCACAAAGACATACAGCCAGCCTCCTAATGGTCTCAATCAGATGAGTCGGTGATGTTTTAAAGCAAATATAGGGTTCAGGGTGCTGTTGTAATGCTATGTGTGATTTATGTTTACAAAGCAGACGATCACACACACACCCTCCAAAACATCTGGAGAAATGTCCAGGAAAGAAGAGAAGGAGGGTGGCCGGTGGTTGTCTTTTATCCCATAATTTAAAACCGTTTAATAAAAAAAAAAAAAAAAAACAGATTCCAGCCAAAGCTAGAATGGCACCAGAAATGCCAAGAAATATGAAAAACAATTACTATTCGGGAAGAAATTACTAGAAATACCAGTGAGTGTGTAAAGCAAAAACATGCATGCTCAGTCATGCCCAACTCTTTTGAGACCCCATGGACTGTAGCCTGCCAGGCTCCTCTGTCCATGGGATTTCCCATGCAAGAATATTGGAGTGGGTTGCCATGTCTTCCTCCAGGGGAACTTTCCCACCCAGGGATCGAACTCAGGTCTCTGTGTATTTTAGATCTGAATCCAGGCCTGGGCCAAGAGGGAGGATGTGGAATGTCAGAGTCGTCTTCCGTGGAGTTTCCATGCGGCGGGATCCATTCTCTGACTCATGACAGACGCAGGGAGGCATCAGAAGGCTGGGCCGCGAGGGGTGCACCCTTGTTCGACCGGACTGCTGTTTCTGTGGACTTTCCCACCTAAGTTCTGCCAGGCGTGCTCCGCCCACTGCTGCTCGTGAGAACTGGAGACTGGAGGTCTCTTTTGCCCCCACCCTTACGGAAACCAGAGAAGCATCTGCCTCATACACGAGGGTGTTTGTTGGGAGCACCTTGGTTGCGTTTCAAATTGTCAAAAATGATCCAACAGCCATTTTCTAAGTCATAGTACCACCGAGCTAATTACAGGGACTATTTTGTATTATGACATGTTCATGGCACAGCACGAGGGTGGCACGTGGACTTGTCAAAACAAATAAACCTTTTTAAAAAAAAAATTTAAATCTATTGCACAAAGAGCTAAACAAATTATGGGGTAGAGGCAAACCCTGTAACTCCCTCCCCACCAGCAGCTACTACCTGGAGAAGAGCAGTGGAAACGTTCAGGGATTGTCTGAAAAGTTGAGCAGAGATGAAAGGTGAGCACAGGCAGCCAGGACAATGCTCTCCTTTCTAATCGGGGACCCCGGGGTTGCCCCACAGGCCTAACCACAACTCACCGCTCAGCTCAGACCTGGGGGGACTCTGTGCCATGTCTCAGGAGACGTGGCAAGGCCCTGGGGCAGCACAGAGAAGGGAAAGGAGATACTTCTCAGGTTCACACCAAACGGCAGAGCCTGGTTTAGCATTTGAACTGCCATCTTGTTGAGTTTAACCAGAGATGAGAGGGTTGGCCTGAAACTGGAATGGCAAATAGACAGGAACCAGGTAGGCAATGGGCTTCCCAGGTGGCGCTAATGGTAAAGGACCCACCTGCCAATGCGGGAGACATAAGAGATGCAGGTTCAACCCCTGGGTCCAGAAGATCTCTTGGAGGAGTGCATGGCAACCCACTCCAGTATTCTAGTCTGTAGAATCCTTTGGACAGAGGAGCCAGACAGGCTATAGTCCATAGGGTTGCACAGAGTCGGACAGGACTGAAGAGACTTAGCCTGCAGGCACAGGTAGTCAATAGAAATAAAATTTAAAAGGGCTTACTTTAAAATGAAATGAATGAAAATGTTTAGAGTGGTGGCTGGGGGCAGAGAAGGCAGAGCAGAGGGGAACTGATAGAGTTCCCATGTCTGGAGGGTCGGGGACAAGATGTCAATAGCGTTATCAGATTAAGGTGTGTACCCGAGAGAGACTGGAACAGCGCCCAGAGATGGCTGAGCCAAGAATGCTCATCAGAACTCTGCTTATATTATCTTTTAAAAATAGAAAATAACCCATAGGCCTATCAAAACAGAACTTGTTAAGGAAGCAATACATCTATGGATGTGAGAGTTGGACTGTGAAGAAGGCTGAGCGCTGAAGAATAGATGCTTTTGAACTGTGGTGTTGGAGAAGACTCATGAGAGTCCCTTGGACTGCAAGGAGATCCAACCAGTCCATTCTGAAGGAGATCAGCCCTGGGATTTCTTTGGAAGGAATGATGCTGAAGCTGCAACTCCAGTATTTTGGCCACCTCATGCGAAGAGTTGACTCATTGGAAAGACTCTGATGCTGGGAGGGATTGGGGGCAGGAGGAGAAGGGGACGACACAGGATGAGATGGCTGGATGGCATCACCGACTCGATGGACATGAGTCTGAGTGACCTCCAGGAGTTGGTGATGGACAGGGAGGCCTGGCGTGCTGCGATTCATGGGTTCGCAAAGAGTCGGGCACGACTGAGTGACTGAACTGAACTGAACATCTGCAAAAGAGACTGCTACCCTTCAGAAGGACACTGGAGATGAAAATGCATTAGCATGGAAGAGGCTCACATAGAAATAAGTAGACAGGTTATAGAACATATGCAAGATATCTCATTTTGGAGAATATAGACTATCTATCCTATTATATTGGGCTTCCCTGGTAGCTTAGCTGGTAAAGAATCCGCCTGCAATGCAGGAGACCCTGATTCAGTCCCTGGGTTGAGAAGATCCCCTGGAGGAGGGAATGACCACCCACTCCAGTATTCTTGTTTGGAGAATCCCCATGGACAGAGGAGCCTGGTGGGCTACAGTCTGTGGGGTCACAAAGAGTCGGACACAACTGAGCGACTAAGCACAAGCACACAAATCCTATTATATCAGCCATCATATGACATACAAAAACTCTTTGGAGTAATAGTGACTAAAATGCTCACTGTGGTGGCTATCTCTTCACTTGGGATTTCAGACAGTTATTTTTTTCTTTTTTAGAACCAGTCTTCTCTAATTTTGTTTAAAAAAAAATTAACATGGTTAGTCTAATATTAAAGGGGAACTTTGGGAATTTTAAAAAGAAGTAAAGTGAAAATCAGGAAGAAATCCAACAACAGCAAATGGTTTAAAAATAAAGAAAAAGAAAAAAAATCCCAAAACAGCGGAAGAAGCAGCTGCAGTTGCCATAGACAGATGGGCTTCCATCCCTGTCTACGGTTAAGTCCATCCATTTGTTGCCTAACTGCGAGAGCAAGCGCTGGCCACAGTCTCCTTCTCTGTTAGTTACTGAACATAATGGAAGCAAACCCTGCAAAGCCAGCCCTGGAGACAGCGGAAGACGCTTGGCTTTCAGAGACACATTCCAAGCTTTACTAGTTCATCGTTAGCTAGAGATGCAGCACAGATAATACTCAAGCCACTGGTCTATTTTTCCTACCAATTCATTTAAAAGACTAGTGCTACTAAATCCAAAATCAGGCAAGGCTGCCCAGACAACAGTCATTCATTAGACAGGTGACATGTCTTTAAAACGAACACGGATGTGAGGTGTGAAAATGGACACACACACAGATCTACGCTGAGACCTCGGCTGGCAAGACAAGGGAGACATTTGGATACGTGATGCCCAACAGCGTTATCCGCAGAGGGACAGCAAGGGACACATCACACAACGAGGTGGGCAGTTGTGTGGAGGCGGTGGCGCCTCCGGATGGGAAAGCTGGCCCTCTCCTGGGAAGCCTGGGGGCGGGAGATGAGGCAGAGGCAAGGCTCAGAAGCCACACGGGCCCAGGACTGCATCCCTGCACAGACACCGCCGTGGCCTCACGCATCTTTCGCTCCTTGTCGGTACCCACGCCGTTCCCATGACAACTCCCGTGTAAAAATCATTCCTTCCACTAACCTCATTCCTTCAGAGAAGTCAAATCCAAAGCAAGCAGGCTGGATCTTGTGTGGCTTTCTCCAGACCAGATTATTGGAAACGCCCACTTCTCTTTTTTCCCCCCCAAGTCATGTGCGTGGTTTTGATGTTGCTGCTGAGACAAACCTACAAAAGTGTCATTTTCCAGAAGAGGCACAGTGAGAATGAAGATGAAGAGGACACCATTTTGCTTCCTGGGTCAGCTTTGCCGCGAGCCAGCATCACCTCTTACAGACCTGCCAGAGCTGAGCTCTTGCTTTGAACCCCACGGCCCGCAGCTTCCTGGTGCCGCTCTGAACCAACTGAGCGTGTTCTCCTGAGAGTCAGCCAAGGACACACACAACGTCCCTGGAAGAACCAGCCCAGCTTCATGCTGAGCCTGAGGCCCGCGAGGTTTCCAGCTGCAAACGTGGCACCAGATTTTTTTCACGTGGGAAAAGGGACCAAGCAACTTCCAACAACGTGGAGGGGTACACGTCATTTTACAGCAAAGCACAGAGGAACCATAACTATCACTTCAGCTCCACTCTCACTTTCCAGTTATTTGAGACTCAGTTCAGGTGAGCGCCTCACAAGGATGCATGCTCTCTCAAGAAGCCTGGGCATCATCCAAGCTTTCAGTCCACCCTGCTTTCCAGGTTTCTAGCTGTAGGTGAAGGATACTTGGGAAAACATTTACACAAGAAGAAGGACACGGAAGGTGAACAATACAACCCCGTAACACCGTGGCCATTCCTGGGTGAGGTGGCAAACAGTGCATCACCCTGGGTACCGAATCTCGCTTGCTCATACATCCCCTGGGAAACCAGCAGAGTCCAGAATTCTAAAATAAGCCCCGGGGAAAACAGCGCGATCCAGGTTTAAAGCAGATGCGCGTGGTAAAGAAGAAAGAGCCGGAGCTTGAAGGAGAGGACCCAGGGAGATGGACCAGGAGAGGACCCAGGACCCAAGCAGGGACCAGCCGGATCCAGCTGCAGCTTATCACAAGGGGCACAGGGCACAGGGCACCCGCCACCTGCTGCAGGGTGCCAGCCACGAGACAGAGCTGACAACATCGCGCTGACATCCACGCCTCAGTGTGAGAGCCGAGCCGGCAAGCGCAGGACGCCGCCCACTGCGCCTCGGCAGGTCCAGAGGAACTCACAGACTGGGACATCGGAAGACGGGGAGTTCCCGAGGCTTCACTGTCCGAACAGTCTGCCTGCATTAACGCGCCTCTTCTGGAAGCCCCACCACCCCAGCCCGCTGCAGGAAGACCTGGACAGGAACCTGCCTCATCAAGCCGATGCAGCGGGTCCTTCCCTGCAGGGGGTGGAGCGCCGCTGTGAGGAGGAAGAGCGGTCTGAGCTTCCTGTCCTGCTTTTCTTTCTCTCCTTCTCCACCTTAGAGCAGCAGGCTGTGTTTGTGGGATGCAGAGCGGAGTTTGCTGTCTGAGAAGACTCTGGGAGTTTCCCTCGACAGCAGCCAGCGCAGGGCGGGGAGCGAGCTGATTTGTCCCTGCCCTGTTTGCCAGGGGGTCCTTCTCATCCCCATCAGCATCTGTCAGCTGCCAATGACTTCCGTGTCTTCTCCACCTTCAGGAGTCTCTCGGGTGGATGTGGAAGACGTCAGAGCCCGGGGCAGCCCCCACAAGCGACGGTGTGCGCTCAGCTCCACTGCGGGCCAGCTCAAGCCCGACCCTCCAGCTCCCTCCAGGTCTCGGCTCCCCTTCACTGATCCCCCAACTCAGAAAAGGGCCCCTCGGGCTTCCTTTCCCCGGAAACCCCGTGGACACAGGAGCCCGGCAGACCACAGTCCACGACTGAGCACACAGCTCACCAGGAAATCCCAGCGCAGCCTCCCTCTCCCTCCGCCGGTCTCATCCCGCACAACCGGCCGGCATCCTGCCTCCCCAGCACCGTCTGCCTCGGCCTTGCTCACCAGCACCCAACGGGCTGCGCCATCCTCTTCTCCTCGCATACTGACAAGCCTTCGCTTTCTGTCCACTCCTTGCCCAACAACCACGTTGAGGTTTCAGAAATACAGTTCAGATGGCGTCATCATCTGCTTTCGAAAACCATCCGTGTGGCATGTCTTCACTTAAAATTAGCACAGGAAGTCCTGACCTGACATAACCACAGATGCCGCCACTCTGGCTGCTGCACATCCTGACCCCACGCGCTGCCACAGCCTTTGGTTTCCCTGCTGAGCCAGGTTTCTCCTTTGCAACCCCTCCTCCACCTCCCAGGTACCCTGGCACATCCTTCACGGCTGGCATAACAGTTCCCAGACTCCCTTCCCCCAAACGCCAATCAGGCCCCTTGCTTTAAAAATATCCATTCCTCATCATAAATGGATCTGCATAGGTGTTCATTAAATATCCGTGAGCAAACAAGTAAATCACTCATGAAGGGGTCTTTTCATTTGTATGCCTGCCCCCGCCATCTTTTTCACTTTTCACCAAGAACAGCTGGTCAGAACCCTGAGGCCATCCAGATATATCGTTTCTCTCTTAATTTTTTCATTTACTATTTTTAAAGCTTTCAGAAGAGGAGATGCAGTGAGACTCAGCATAATTCTTCAATAACTTGTGTTTATTCCATAGACATTCCCAGAATACAGTGACATGTCAGCCCCAGGCCAGGAGGGGACTGTGTGGACGGGTCAGTGACAGTTTTCTGAAAACTGTTTCCTAGTCCAGGTACTCTCAGACCATCTCCTTAACACTGTCTCAAGCAAAGAGTTGAGCAGTTGGGAGACTGCTCAAGCAAACCAGTATGGATGATGTGAATCTACCATCTTATTATTTTTAAAAACTAGAGCGACATTTGTCCATTTCTTGGCACATCCTCAATTTTCACAATCCCTATAAGGTCACCAACAGTGTCCTCATCGGGAACTTCTTTCCACTTCTTTAGATGGAATTGATCCAATACAGGACATTCCAGAGGAAATTCAAACATCTTGGAAACACTGCCACGCATTCTTTTTAACGCCTCTCTTTTCCCTCCCATCCTTCATCAAAGTGCCAGTCACAGTGTAAGGTCTTAGACACATAAGCATGGCCTGCCCTTGAGAAGCGTTTTATAATATATAAGCTCATGGTTACAGAATCTGGAATTTATCTGAAAATAATCAGCCTTATTGATGTCAGACATTTTACATCATAGTCATTTTACCTATTGCCTTGCAAATTATTTTAATGAAAAAGTACTCCAGTGACATTATAAGCTCATCACAATAGTTCGCACAATTAAGTTCACTCTTCTTCTCCCTGAAGTTTTACATTATAATGGATGCTTCCTCGTGGTTTCCTGAAGTGATAGGATATAAGAAATCATCTGAGAATCTCCAAAGACAACTTTCTTCCAAGAGACTATTTAATAATTATGCAAGTGATTTAAGTGGCTTCTAAATGTTTTCTATTAATAGTTCAAGTTTAAATTCTAGTTTTCCAAGCAAACATGTCAGAAGAGTCTCCTCAATTTGGTTCATTACAAACTCAGCAGGTGTCTAGCCAAGGGCCCAACTTGTCCCTCTGCTGAGGGACAAAGACATCTGAGTAGCAGGCATTCTGCCTTGTCTAGCGCTGTGACAGGCGCACCCCGCCCTCCAATTGCATCCTCCCAGAAACAAGACGCTTGGCTTTCAGAGACACATTCCAAGCTTTACTAGTTCATCGTTAGCTAGAGATGCAGCACAGATAATACTCAAGCCACTGGTCTATTTTTCCTACCAATTCATTTAAAAGACTAGTGCTACTAAATCCAAAATCAGGCAAGGCTGCCCAGACAACAGTCATTCATTAGACAGGTGACATGTCTTTAAAACGAACACGGATGTGAGGTGTGAAAATGGACACACACACAGATCTACGCTGAGACCTCGGCTGGCAAGACAAGGGAGACATTTGGATACGTGATGCCCAACAGCGTTATCCGCAGAGGGACAGCAAGGGACACATCACACAACGAGGTGGGCAGTTGTGTGGAGGCGGTGGCGCCTCCGGATGGGAAAGCTGGCCCTCTCCTGGGAAGCCTGGGGGCGGGAGATGAGGCAGAGGCAAGGCTCAGAAGCCACACGGGCCCAGGACTGCATCCCTGCACAGACACCGCCGTGGCCTCACGCATCTTTCGCTCCTTGTCGGTACCCACGCCGTTCCCATGACAACTCCCGTGTAAAAATCATTCCTTCCACTAACCTCATTCCTTCAGAGAAGTCAAATCCAAAGCAAGCAGGCTGGATCTTGTGTGGCTTTCTCCAGACCAGATTATTGGAAACGCCCACTTCTCTTTTTTCCCCCCCAAGTCATGTGCGTGGTTTTGATGTTGCTGCTGAGACAAACCTACAAAAGTGTCATTTTCCAGAAGAGGCACAGTGAGAATGAAGATGAAGAGGACACCATTTTGCTTCCTGGGTCAGCTTTGCCGCGAGCCAGCATCACCTCTTACAGACCTGCCAGAGCTGAGCTCTTGCTTTGAACCCCACGGCCCGCAGCTTCCTGGTGCCGCTCTGAACCAACTGAGCGTGTTCTCCTGAGAGTCAGCCAAGGACACACACAACGTCCCTGGAAGAACCAGCCCAGCTTCATGCTGAGCCTGAGGCCCGCGAGGTTTCCAGCTGCAAACGTGGCACCAGATTTTTTTCACGTGGGAAAAGGGACCAAGCAACTTCCAACAACGTGGAGGGGTACACGTCATTTTACAGCAAAGCACAGAGGAACCATAACTATCACTTCAGCTCCACTCTCACTTTCCAGTTATTTGAGACTCAGTTCAGGTGAGCGCCTCACAAGGATGCATGCTCTCTCAAGAAGCCTGGGCATCATCCAAGCTTTCAGTCCACCCTGCTTTCCAGGTTTCTAGCTGTAGGTGAAGGATACTTGGGAAAACATTTACACAAGAAGAAGGACACGGAAGGTGAACAATACAACCCCGTAACACCGTGGCCATTCCTGGGTGAGGTGGCAAACAGTGCATCACCCTGGGTACCGAATCTCGCTTGCTCATACATCCCCTGGGAAACCAGCAGAGTCCAGAATTCTAAAATAAGCCCTGGGGAAAACAGCGCGATCCAGGTTTAAAGCAGATGCGCGTGGTAAAGAAGAAAGAGCCGGAGCTTGAAGGAGAGGACCCAGGGAGATGGACCAGGAGAGGACCCAGGACCCAAGCAGGGACCAGCCGGATCCAGCTGCAGCTTATCACAAGGGGCACAGGGCACAGGGCACCCGCCACCTGCTGCAGGGTGCCAGCCACGAGACAGAGCTGACAACATCGCGCTGACATCCACGCCTCAGTGTGAGAGCCGAGCCGGCAAGCGCAGGACGCCGCCCACTGCGCCTCGGCAGGTCCAGAGGAACTCACAGACTGGGACATCGGAAGACGGGGAGTTCCCGAGGCTTCACTGTCCGAACAGTCTGCCTGCATTAACGCGCCTCTTCTGGAAGCCCCACCACCCCAGCCCGCTGCAGGAAGACCTGGACAGGAACCTGCCTCATCAAGCCGATGCAGCGGGTCCTTCCCTGCAGGGGGTGGAGCGCCGCTGTGAGGAGGAAGAGCGGTCTGAGCTTCCTGTCCTGCTTTTCTTTCTCTCCTTCTCCACCTTAGAGCAGCAGGCTGTGTTTGTGGGATGCAGAGCGGAGTTTGCTGTCTGAGAAGACTCTGGGAGTTTCCCTCGACAGCAGCCAGCGCAGGGCGGGGAGCGAGCTGATTTGTCCCTGCCCTGTTTGCCAGGGGGTCCTTCTCATCCCCATCAGCATCTGTCAGCTGCCAATGACTTCCGTGTCTTCTCCACCTTCAGGAGTCTCTCGGGTGGATGTGGAAGACGTCAGAGCCCGGGGCAGCCCCCACAAGCGACGGTGTGCGCTCAGCTCCACTGCGGGCCAGCTCAAGCCCGACCCTCCAGCTCCCTCCAGGTCTCGGCTCCCCTTCACTGATCCCCCAACTCAGAAAAGGGCCCCTCGGGCTTCCTTTCCCCGGAAACCCCGTGGACACAGGAGCCCGGCAGACCACAGTCCACGACTGAGCACACAGCTCACCAGGAAATCCCAGCGCAGCCTCCCTCTCCCTCCGCCGGTCTCATCCCGCACAACCGGCCGGCATCCTGCCTCCCCAGCACCGTCTGCCTCGGCCTTGCTCACCAGCACCCAACGGGCTGCGCCATCCTCTTCTCCCCGCATACTGACAAGCCTTCGCTTTCTGTCCACTCCTTGCCCAACAACCACGTTGAGGTTTCAGAAATACAGTTCAGATGGCGTCATCATCTGCTTTCGAAAACCATCCGTGTGGCATGTCTTCACTTAAAATTAGCACAGGAAGTCCTGACCTGACATAACCACAGATGCCGCCACTCTGGCTGCTGCACATCCTGACCCCACGCGCTGCCACAGCCTTTGGTTTCCCTGCTGAGCCAGGTTTCTCCTTTGCAACCCCTCCTCCACCTCCCAGGTACCCTGGCACATCCTTCACGGCTGGCATAACAGTTCCCAGACTCCCTTCCCCCAAACGCCAATCAGGCCCCTTGCTTTAAAAATATCCATTCCTCATCATAAATGGATCTGCATAGGTGTTCATTAAATATCCGTGAGCAAACAAGTAAATCACTCATGAAGGGGTCTTTTCATTTGTATGCCTGCCCCCGCCATCTTTTTCACTTTTCACCAAGAACAGCTTGGTCAGAACCCTGAGGCCATCCAGATATATCGTTTCTCTCTTAATTTTTTCATTTACTATTTTTAAAGCTTTCAGAAGAGGAGATGCAGTGAGACTCAGCATAATTCTTCAATAACTTGTGTTTATTCCATAGACATTCCCAGAATACAGTGACATGTCAGCCTCAGGCCAGGAGGGGACAGTGTGGACGGGTCAGTGACAGTTTTCTGAGAACTGTTTCCTAGTCCAGGGACTCTCAGACCATCTCCTTAACACTGTCTCAAGCAAAGAGTTGAGCAGTTGGAAGACTGCTCAAGCAAACCAGTATGGATGATGTGAATCTACCATCTTATTATTTTTAAACCAGGCCAGGAGGGGACTGTGTGGACGGGTCAGTGACAGTTTTCTGAAAACTGTTTCCTAGTCCAGGTACTCTCAGACCATCTCCTTAACACTGTCTCAAGCAAAGAGTTGAGCAGTTGGGAGACTGCTCAAGCAAACCAGTATGGATGATGTGAATCTACCATCTTATTATTTTTAAAAACTAGAGCGACATTTGTCCATTTCTTGGCACATCCTCAATTTTCACAATCCCTATAAGGTCACCAACAGTGTCCTCATCGGGAACTTCTTTCCACTTCTTTAGATGGAATTGATCCAATACAGGACATTCCAGAGGAAATTCAAACATCTTGGAAACACTGCCACGCATTCTTTTTAACGCCTCTCTTTTCCCTCCCATCCTTCATCAAAGTGCCAGTCACAGTGTAAGGTCTTAGACACATAAGCATGGCCTGCCCTTGAGAAGCGTTTTATAATATATAAGCTCATGGTTACAGAATCTGGAATTTATCTGAAAATAATCAGCCTTATTGATGTCAGACATTTTACATCATAGTCATTTTACCTATTGCCTTGCAAATTATTTTAATGAAAAAGTACTCCAGTGACATTATAAGCTCATCACAATAGTTCGCACAATTAAGTTCACTCTTCTTCTCCCTGAAGTTTTACATTATAATGGATGCTTCCTCGTGGTTTCCTGAAGTGATAGGATATAAGAAATCATCTGAGAATCTCCAAAGACAACTTTCTTCCAAGAGACTATTTAATAATTATGCAAGTGATTTAAGTGGCTTCTAAATGTTTTCTATTAATAGTTCAAGTTTAAATTCTAGTTTTCCAAGCAAACATGTCAGAAGAGTCTCCTCAATTTGGTTCATTACAAACTCAGCAGGTGTCTAGCCAAGGGCCCAACTTGTCCCTCTGCTGAGGGACAAAGACATCTGAGTAGCAGGCATTCTGCCTTGTCTAGCGCTGTGACAGGCGCACCCCGCCCTCCAATTGCATCCTCCCAGAAACGCCGCCTCCCAACCCACAAAGGCTGGCCTCTTCCAAAGCACAGGAGCCTCATCATGGTCGGTGTCAGGCTTCTTCTCGCTCAGGCATGGACGCTCCTGCCCCTGGCAGCTCTGTGTCTGAACCCTACCTGGCTGCACTTCCTCCTCCTTCATTTCTCCAGAAGCGTCGTCACCTAATACTACTTTGACCTCTTTTTCATTTTTACTTTTTCCTAAAGAGTGCACGTATTTTCCTGCCTTTTACCATGAGTGCCTAATCACACACAAATTTTTATTTTCAATCTTGCTTCCTCCCTAAATCCTAGGTCCCTGTTTCTAGCTATTTTATTTTACTTCAGGACATTGTCTTTTACACATGAGGATAGCAGTAATGGTGAGGATGCTGGTGGTGATGATGATATGACTGTGATGATGATGATGATGGTGAAGGGGATGAGGTGATGACGATGATGGTAATAGAGAAGAGATGGTGATGCTGATGGTGTGATGATCATGGTAATGACGATGGTCATCATGGTGATAATGGTGATGACGATGACATCATCAGAACCTCACTCTGTCCTGGACAGAATCCCTGACTCCAGAAAAGATGATCATTCAGAAGATAATTCAGGAAGAGAAAGAACAAACCTACTCTAATAAATCTGTACATCCCAGCAAGGTAAATACACTCCAGGGTGGGAGACAAATAAACAACAAACAGGTATATACGTACACAAGACACAGAGTGACAAGCGCTGTTAAGAGAAACGTGGTCTGGCTTTTAGCACAGCGGGTCCTCCAAGGGCAGAACCTGGGCGTGGCGAGGGGGGCGGTCTCCGCCTCTCCTTGCCTGGTCCCCAGGCTGCTATCTGAACGGCCACGCCCTTCTCCTCCAGCATCCCTCCGTTCCTCCTTCCCCCCTACCCCGCCCCGGGGAGATTTCATTGCTATGGGCTGGATTGCTCCCCTTGCGTCCACTGGTAGACACCAAGCCTCCAGTGTGACTGGAGATGGGGCTTCAGGGACGTGACTGAGGAAACAGACCATGAGCTCCTGGGGGGGCCTGACTCAACAGGACTGGTGCTCTTTTAAACAGAGGAGACACCAAGAAAGACCCCCCGACCCCACGCCGCCGCGTGGGGACACAGCGAGGAGACGCGTCCCCAAGCCAAGAAGAGAGGCCTGAGAAATTCCTGGCCCCGGATGCCCAGCCTCCAGACCGTAGACGGCGAACCTCGCTGTCCGAGCTGCCCAGGGTGCGGGTTCTGAGAGGCAGCCTGAGCGGACGAACATTCAGTTCTCCGTCTACAAAAAGGAGGACAGTTCTAGTCCCACATCAGAGGGCCCGGGTTCCGCGTCGTCTCCCCCTGCCCGCTCTGCCCCAGGGGCAGGCGGCCCTGAAGCCCGGCCATCCTGGCCGCCCGCCGGCCTGGCCCCGCTGAGGCGCCCCCGCGGGGACCCCGTCCCGGCTCACAGGCCTCCTGCCGCGGCCTCCCCCATGCGGCGGGGCCGGCGGTCTCTCCCCACCCGAGAAGGCTCGCGCGTGGGCCGTGCTGGCGGCCTCCAGAGCCAACAGGCCCGGAGATGCTGCATCACGCGGGCGGCTCATCCTTCCCCTCCCATCTCTCCTCCCGGCGCGCGGCGTGGACCACGCAGCGAGCGGTGCTGCCTGGATCCTAGAACCTCCAAGGACTCGAGGTCTCAGCCCCAGCGTTTTCGCAAAGAGCACCATCCACGTGCCCTGAGACCCGGGTCCCGTGGAGGCTTCAGGCTTGGCCCTGCCCCGGCCAGGCCCCGGAAGGCAGGAAGGCTCCGGAGCCTGCGTGTCCTTCCTCCACCCCCTGCCCCCGCCCCCATCCGCTCCCAGGCCCTGAAGTCCGTCTTTCCTTCCACGACCAAAATGCTTCCCAGAGGCCTGATTACCCATCCGGCCAACGGCCGGCAGAGTGGCCTCCTGTGAACGTGAGTGAGCTCATGTCTGCCCACGGCTGCGTCCGCCTTCAAGGGCTGAACCCCTCTGGCCCTGCTTCCCCGCGGCTGGGGGGAGGAGGCGGCCTCCTGGGCTGTGCACACGGCGGGATTCCCTCCGGCTCTTTGTCCTTCTCGCCCTCAGCATGGACGCGATGCTCATCTCTCTGGCAGAGGGAATGTGTCCTCAGGAGCCGGGCTGGCCTCCCGATGCCCTCTTCTTCAGGACTTGGCCTTGCCCTGTTTGCTACACTCGTCTGCTCCTGAGATTTGTTGCTGTTGTTCAGTCACTCAGTCATATCTGACTCTTTGTGACCCCGCGGACCTCAGCACACCAGGCTTCCCTGTCCTCCACCATCTCCAGGAGCTTGCTCAGACTCATATCCATTGAGTCAGTGATGCCATCCAACCATCTCGTCTCTCCCCGGCTCCTCCTGCCGTCAGTATTTCCCAGCATCAGGGTCTTGTCCAGTGAATTGGCTCTTCACATCGGGTGGCCAAAGTATTGAAGCTTCAGCATCAGTCCTAATGAATACTCAGGACTGATCTCCTTTGGGATGGACTGGTTGGATCTCCTTGCAGTCCAAGGGACTCTCAGGAGTCTTCTCCAGCCTCACAGTTTGGAGAGGACAATGGCAGTTAGAAAACGTCAGTTCTTAGATTTGTGCACGTGTCATTCTGGCTGCCGAGTGTGCCCCCAGGAGAAGATAAGAGCACTTGACAGCTGGGCACTCGGCCCCCAAGGCAGCCTTGCCTCCAGGGCACCTGGACCTGGCTGGAGCCCGGCAGGTGTGAGTTACACTGGGGACGGAGGGAGGAACCCCATCTCACTCATGGCCAAGGACGGAATGCCCTCCGTGCCTTCACACATCTTCACCTCAGCATCCCCCTCGCCAGGCAGCAAGCCCACAGTCTGGCATGCGGTAGGTGCTCAATACCTGTATGCTGACAGAAATGATGAATAAAATGTGTTTGTAAAGGTTACTTTACATTCAAGTGTGACCCCCATCTGCCATCTAGTGGTGGAAGCGGGCAACTTCGGGAGGACAAGCTTGGGCCCCGCGGCTGGGATGCTGACCAGGAAGGAGGGGCCTTGGTTCCCAGGCAGGTCCCCCACCCCCGCCCTGCGGGAGGAGCCCTGGAGATTCCGCCCTGGGGCCAAACCTGACACCTGTGGAGCGGGGAGGGGGAAACCTTTGAAAAGACAGCAAACTAAACGATGCAAAGGGGAAGGAGCCCCAGTTAAATGCACGTGAAGTTTCCAGGGGTCCAGCAGGGAAGACTGGGCCAATATTCGAGGTTATGCTTGATACTCCAGTGGGAAAATCTGTTTTGCTCCCAACTTTGCAGGGATCAGATCCATGCGGAGCTTTGGCTGAAAAATACAGGAACACAGCGTTCTGTATATTCTGAAGGAACCCAAAGACAATGGGGGAACATTTAAGTGAATTCAGAAGAGAGAGAAAGAGGGAAAGTGAAGACAGCAGGGAATAGGTGTCAGAGAGATGCCCGCACGACGCACACTCTCCATGAAAGATTATAAAGGAGCACGAAGACTGCACGCTCCAAGTACTTGTGGGTGCGAGGGGGTGGGGTCACGTGACCCCTCTGGACCCTCCCCTGCCAACCTCCTTCTGGTTAAGCAAGAATTTTAGCCGATATGGTCTCTGGGGGTTTTACAGCCCTCACGTCTTCCAGGCAGATGCCTAACTAAAACCTTAATGTGCATTTATGACAGGTGTGAACTTTTCAGATATTTCCTTGAATGGTTCTTTTGTTTCCATAGGAGTCATTCCAAACCCAAGGGCGCTGATCTCGGCTCAAACGCTACATGATTCATTAATACATTAGCCTGCGCCTGGGTTACATGGAACCCTAACAGGACTTCCAGAAAGGATCCAGGAGATGGGAGGGGGCGTGCTATGCTGAGAGCTGTGATCTCCCTGGTACTAGGTGAATCAGGCTTGAAGGTGGCCAAACATAGCATCGTGAGCAGGCATCAAGAATCACTGTCTGCGATGAGCCACCAGCGTTTTAGTAAATCCCGGGCATGACTTGACCTCAGGCTGCACAGACAGTCATGAGACTGGAGCCAGTCCTATTCTTGGGGAAATTAGGAGAAAGCTATGAAGGTTCAGAAGGAAATGGCAACCCACTCCAGTACTCTTGCCTGGAGAATCCCATGGACGGCGAAGCCTGGTGGGCTACAGTCCATGGGGTTGCAGAGAGTCGGACATGACTGAGCGACTTCACTTCACTTTATGAAATTTCCTTTCACACGCCCACACCCGACTCTGAATTCACGGCCTAATCGCTCCCAGTTGTGGGGGTACCTCCGGGGCATCCTGACCCACCTGCCATACGGGGCAGGCACTCAGACCATCCCAGGGCACGAGCACAGACCCTGGAAGTCCCCACCCCTGCTCCCCACCGGCCCACTCGACATCCACCAGTCAAAACAACCATGACAACAAAGTAAAAGATACAAACACAAGCTGGCAAAATGTTGTCATTGTTGGATCTGGATGATGAATATGAATGAGTATGTGTGTGTGTCTCATTTTTCTATTTTAAAAGTTAGAATACATGTAGAATAGAAGGAAAAAACAATTACAACTATAAGGTCCTGGATAACTTGCATGCATGCATACTAAATCGATTCAATCCTATCTGACTCTTTTCGACACTATGGACTGTAGCCTGCCAGGTTCTTTCATCCTTGAGATTCTCCAGGCAAGAATACTGGAGAGGGTTGCCATGCCCTCCTCCAGGGGATCTCCCTGACCCAGGGATTGAACCTGGATCTCCTGCATTGCAGGTGGATTTTCTACCATTAGCGCCATCTGAGAAGCCCCCTTGATAACATGAGACAATTCAGCAAAGGTGATGGTGGTATTCAAAGCTGCAATGAGGAGAAGTAAAGTGACCGTGGACTATTTCTTTAGGAAGATTGACATTAAAAGACATGATAGATGGACAGGAAGCAGAGGACCAAGGATGGGTTTCATCCATACTTGGGGGTGGTTTTGAGGCAGTGGACGTCTAAAGTGTTAAAGGAGGAGCAAGGAGAGAAGGGAAGGCTGGGTCTGGGGGAGCTCAGCTGACAGTTCTGACAGGACACACTTGAACTCACACTCAGAAATCAGTGTCCTTACCCCTCTGTGTGTCTGTTCTTGACGTACAGAAAGTCAACCAAGAGAACCTTTGATCCCTCTGAAATACGATCCCAGAAATCCAAAACCTTGTTCTGATTGGTGACTGTCTCTTGAACACAGACCATGTATCTGTACTCCTGACCTGGCGGACGGCTGCCCTCACCCACGGACTGGGGCGGTTTCTGTGCTTCGGATAGATGAGACGTGTGCTTCCTATAGATGAGATAGGAAGATCATACCCCCACAGGCTGCATGCAGGGCGTCAAGGCAAAACAGCGGTGCAGCTCCAAGTCACTGGCCATGTCGCTTTGACTGCATCACCTCTGATCTTCTACTTTTTTTAGTTAAGTGGGGCTAATAATGCCTACTTTGAAGAGCACTGAGGCTTGAATGAGCTAAAAAATAGATGAAAACTTCTACCTCACTTCCAGGCACACAGACAGTCCTTTAACACAGGTTGTTGTTGCCACTGTTCTGGATTTACCTCAAGACTGAAAGGGGCATCACCTGGACCTAGACTAGGATGATTCACCTGTGCAGAACTGCCTGGCCCGTGTCCTTCCTGGCCTTTGTCTTTCTCAGCCTAAAAGGTCTCACCTTTTCAGTCTCATGTTCAAGCTTCCCCTTGACACCTGGCTTGTCTACCTCTGGCTTGTCTCCGGTCCTTGAACTTGAAGGACGACAGACACGCACGGGAGCTAAGGAGAGATGCCCGGAGTCTACACAGATGCAGGCTGTTCTGCTGATGCCGGGTTTTGTCAGCGTCTTCCCCTGGTACGTGTCATGGATCTCTGCCTGAAGCCTCACTTTGAGTTAATGTCATCAAGGGATAATTGACAATGATCCCCGTCCCTTTCCTCTGTCAGATCTGACAAGTCAAAATATGTTCTGAACGTTCCGAGGGGCATTTCTCAGAATGCATCTCCTCAGGCTCTGCCTCACTGAACCTCACGTCACTTCTCTCCCTCATGTCAAGATCTTCTCACAGATGATCCCAGTCAAGCAAGGTTTGATATCAGATGCAAATTTCATTTTTAATTCCAAGTCATTACCCCAGTCATTTTATAAGTTTGTTTCCAAAATTTCAGGCACATGCCTCCTGGTCCCAGGGATACATGGCATTTAGTTGATTTCATGAGCTCCTTGACCTCTCTCCCCATGGACCCCATCCCGCTTTCATCCACACCCCCAGAGCCTGTACCCTCCTGGCTCAGAATTCGTGTTGACATCTGCCTTCCTCGTCGACTGTGAGATCGCCAAGAGCAGGTGCCATTTTGCTCTTTCTATGCTGGTGGTGAGGGATGCACTTAGACTGACTGGCTCTCACAATTTGTTGAATGAATTTATAATGTCAAAAACTTTCTGCACAACTTCTAGTTTCAGAGGAGCCTAAAGTCCGATGAGATCTGGTTCCACCTGCCCTCTCCATGCAGGGACCCTGGTCCTGCTGCCCTCACTCCAAGCTTTTGCTTGACCGCTCCAGGTTCAGATCTGTCGGTTCAAGGGGCAGGTCGCCCTACTGTTAAATGGCCGGACCCTCAGGTCATCCTGTCTACTGAGCCCAAATCAGCCTGTACCTTCTGCCTGCCTGTCCCAGGTCTGCAACGCGAGACATCCAGAACTTGCTGTTTCTCAGGGCAGACCTCCGATGACCTCACAACCACTCTCCTGTCTCATGTGACATATGCCTTTCTTCCCTGAAAGAAACCCCCTCTTTGGGTCTCCGTGACCCCATCCTGTAAATGCATCTAGTTTGCCTTCATGATTCTCTAAATGTCATTCCCATAACCGAACAGAAAATAAGGAGACTGGAGAGGCAGAGTCAAGTGGGAATGGGGCTTCTTGCGACCTGACCACGGCGCTTCTGCTGATGAACCCCAAGACGAGAAAAGGAGAGCGCCCTCTTGCCCTGACGCAGCTGGAGCTGTCAGCAGCCAAGCCAGGGGCTCCCTGGGACGCCCTGCTCGTGGCAGATCTGACATCCCTTTGGGAGAGGGGGCTTGGGCTGGGGGGCTCTCCATCATGTCCTCTTTAGTTGAAATGAGAGACAGAGAGAGAAGAGGGAGGCAGAGGAAGAACATTCTCAGTGCAGTCTTGGTTTCACTGTATCTTTCATCTTCCTGTAAAAGAAACCGGCTGGAGGGCTGTGTGACAGCCACGTGCTCCCAGACTCCGGATTCCGGCAGGACTCTCCGCCCTTGGAGCCTGCCAGGTCAGGAGCACCAGTTGGCAGAGAGGAAGTCAGACAGTCCAAGGACTTGGCACACAGGCAGATACCAGGGCATTTCACACTCCCTTTTCAGTATTTTTGTGGATCTCTTGAAGAATGGAAAGTGGAAGTGTTATCGCTCAGTCGTGTCCCAACAGTTTGTGACCCCATGGACTGTATAGCCCACTAGGCTCCACTGTCTATGGGATTCTCCAGGCAAGAATACTGCTGTGGGTTGCCATGCCCTTCTCCAGGGGATCTTCCCGGCCCAGGAATCAAACCCACGTCTCCTGCATTGCAGGCAGATTCTTTATTGTTTGAGCCACTAGGAAGAATACCTCGCGTTTTGAAAACACAAGATTGAGAACATGTGTAGCAGACCAGGAACTCACCACTCTTGTTTTCAAATGGCAAATCAGTGAGGGGGAAGAAAGGTCCCGTGGGTGGGGGGGGCGGGGGTTGGCGCAGGGATGTATCCTGTGTGTGTGCAGCTCAGCCACATTTGCCTGGAGCAGCGCGCGAGGCAAATCGCAGACACAGTCAACGTTCAGACACCATCAGCCACCTCATTCCCACCGCCAAGGAGGACGNAGGGGGAAGAAAGGTCCCGTGGGTGGGGGGGGCGGGGGTTGGCGCAGGGATTTGTCCTGTGTGTGTGCAGCTCAGCCACATTTGCCTGGAGCAGCGCGCGAGGCAAATCGCAGACACAGTCAACGTTCAGACACCATCAGCCACCTCATTCCCACCGCCAAGGAGGACGTCCATGGGCTTGTAGCAGGACACCCACGTGGCTCTTTGGTGACCCGTGGATGGAGAGAGAAAAAGGACAGCTGTCTTCATGGAGGAACGAGCACAGTCACCTGTAGGACACTCCAGATGTGTGTCTGTGGTTTGAACCCACGGAAATCACACACCCGTGTTCCCTGGAGGGAACTCTGCATACCTGATGACACACAGATACCTGGGCTTATACCTGTTTCATATACTGGGAGGGAGCCGGGCTGCCTCTGCATTTAAAATCAGCACCTTTCTCACCAGACCCAGCCACCCGGGGGGAACGGGGCTCTCAATTAACTGAGCCTCGATAAACTGAGATCCCATGTAAGGTCCGGGTCTGATGTCTGCAAAAACCTAAAGACTCTCTGAAAGCCCCTCAAACTCATTTTCACCCGAGAACGCAGGGGCACAAGGGGGCCGTCCGTGACACCCCCAGATGCTCTCTTCACTGTCCAGCCTTGACTTTCTGCCCTGACAGACACAACGTGAAGGCCACGTCAGGTTCCCACCCTTCCTGCCTTTCCCAGCCAGCTCAGACAGAAAACTGTTTCACTTCAAAACTCAGGTTTATCTTTCCACACTGAAATTCTGTTACTGCTTCCGAGGGCCCAAGTCCTGTTTCTGCCATCTGAGCAGAAAATGTACTGCAAGTCGAAGAATGCTGTATTGGTGTCAGAGAATGAGAGGTGCTGGGGGTGAATGAGAAACACAATCACCTTTAGAGAAAAGAAACAGTGTGTGCGCCCTGGAGTCCACAAAAAACTTGAAAAAAAAAAAAAAAATTTCCTCTGGCCACCTTAGCACGTTTTTAGATGAACCGTCTTGTGGGATCATCCCTCAAACTCTTCTGCTTATATAAAGAAAGAGCACTAACACCTGGGTTTGCCAACAAAAATCTTCAAATGCTAGACCCTGACAGGCTGTCAAACGATTCAAGCCATCCCCTGAAATAGGGGAAAAAGGTCTTTTCAAGAACTCAAGAACTCCAAGATGTTTTTATTGATTTCAATTTCCAATAAAATGAATATGTCTTATCTAAATATTTTTATCACACAACTGAAACATTGAATTATTTTTTTCAGAAATAGAGTTAAATACATCAATCTAGTTACAAATTCTAATATAAAGAGTACAAAATATAATGTTATAAATTGTATTTTAAAAAAAGAAATACAAATTCTGTGGTCTTTTGCATTTTACTGCCTCAAAGCATAATTAGCAAAGTTGAAGAATGAACATTTTCCCTCGGTCATTCCACAAAGACACGCTTACGGGGGCACCTGAACCATCGCCTGAAGTCCCGGCCTGTCCTTTTCCTTTCTCTTCCTTTCTGCTCTGTGTATAAAATGTCCTGTGATTTGAGCTCACCCAGGTGAGAAGCAGTGAAACAGTACATGCTGCTTCAGGCCTGGAGACATTTGGAAACCTGGGGAGACCCAGCTGTTTTCTGTGCGTTGCTCAGACCTCCCAGGGCAGGGCGAGGAGCGGGGTGTTTGCCTGCTTTAAAGATGGGATGTGGGTGAAGAACACCAGGAGGTCTCCGTGCAGCTGTGACCTCGCTCTAACTAGACCCGCCACCCTGCGGGCTACACTCTGACTCCTGGTGGACAGAAGGTGCCTCAGCCTGCACCAGCGGCCCAAGGAGGCGGCACCGGCCTCCGCACCTGTGACCTGCGCGTGCATGACTACATCCCAGAGGATGCAGCTGGGTGATAGCTCACATCCTGGGGGCGTCTGTGTACAACCTGGGACGGAGCGCTCTCGACATCCGGGGCACAAAACTCCCTCACGTCTCCCTCTGTCATTCCTGGGGCCGTTTCCCGGAGCATCTTCGTGGAAAGGAGTGCCTTTCTTGGTTTAAAAGATAAGTAAGTAGCCATGGGGAGGCAGCTCTTAAAGCATTGGGTACTTCTCAAAGTCTAGGAGGCACCATCCCCGTGGCCTGAGGATCTGGACTGTGTCACAGCCCAGGGGAAACGCATCCGTCTGAGACGGCCCCAGGCCTCCCCGGAGCCAAGGAGAGACAGGACAGCGGACAGACGCCCGGAGAAGGTGCTGAACGGCTGAGTGTCCAGAGAATCGAAATGCTCATTCTTCAAGTTAAGGAATAAGAGTGAATAACCTGAAAGACCTCTATAAGCTCATCATTTGTGTTACTTGAGTTGGACGAGGAGGAAGAAGCGTGAGCAAGAAAAAGCAGGAGTGAGACCAGCAGGCCGGGAGCGCAGAGGGGGGGGGTTGGGGGGAGACACACGGAGAAGCTGCGGTGCAGAACCAAACCCTTTATTGTCTAAGTTACATCTGACGCCAACACTGCAAGATCCTGTCGAGAAACAAGGAGACAGCAGATCAGGAGAGGTAGTAGAAAGTCTGTAACAGTTGGAACAGTGACGTACAGGAGAGACCACGCGGAAATCCTCATTCGAAAAAAAGCGAATCAAACCACATTGGCTAAATAAATAAGTAAAACACAAATCATATTAAATACTATGGTCGAACTGACATCAACGCATGAGCAAACCCATACAATACTGATGATCAGTGGAAGAAAGGAACCACAGTCAGGCCCCAGGTGGCTTGTCTCAGAGGCAGCATCCTCGGAGGGCCTCCCCACCCCACCTTCTGCTGAATGAAGTGAAAACCTTATTTCTGTGCTCTGGGCAGAAACAGGTATTCCAACTGGCTCGGGCTGTGTGTCCGGTCAGCAGGGCCCCAGGAAGCACCCTTCCGGCAGGCTGCCCACAGAGGGGCTCCCAGGATGCCGTCTATGGCTCTGAAGGTGCGCACATAGGCAACTCCTCCGCGGCACGTTGTGTACAGAGCTCCTTTAATAACAGAAACACAGAGAAACAGCAGGCCCTGAACTGTCACCCTTCACTGTCAGCCAAGAAAATAAAAGCCGGAAAATACAGAAATGATCACTGGGGGGAGACTACGGACGTGATCAAACGTAAGTCGACAGAAAGGCATTCTGATTCCCAGCGTGAACAAAGGAATGTGTCTCTGTGGCTTTGTTCAAATAACTTGACAGGACAGTCAATTACAGCCGCTGATCATATCTGCACGGACATCCCTAATGACACCAACACGACAGGTCATTCTGGAACATATCTGGTGTAAGAATATCAGGAAAAAATAAGTAAAAAAGTTATATATATATACATACACATATATGCATATATATGTGTGTGTACATACATGTATATATATTTATAGATATAAGCTAGCCAGTTACATTGCATCGTTTGCAAATGCTGCAAAGTAACCTGAACCGTCAAGTAATTTAAATTCAGTAACAAGTAGAATCCAGAACCAAACATTAACTAAGAACAACAACAATAACAACAACAACAATAATAATAATATAATTCAACAAATCATTAGAACAGGAAAACCACACTTTAGGGTTTGTGTGTGTGTGTGTATTTAAACAACTCTTTGTATCAGAAGCCCATTTCTACAAAAACTGCACTAATCCATTACTGTATTAAGTAAACTGTCGCTCTCACCAGTATTAAAGGTTAGGATAATTTCTGTACATGTAAAATTATTGCTTTTTTGAAAAATATATTTAGCATGCTCATTTTAATCCGTTTCCTGCCTTTACAAAATTTCACAATTAAAAAAAAAAAACCTAGTAAAGCTTTTGCAAAAAATTTCACAGAACATTTTCATTCAAGGCAGCAGTAACTTGTGATAATGCATAAGATCACTATGTGCAAAAACCTGAACGTCTCAGAAACCCCGCCATCACACACAGTGTCATGGCGATGGGAAAAGAAAACATTTATCTCTGCGGAATACAATTTTAACTGCATACACTGCAAGGCTTAAGATCCTTTCTTACGGGCCTTAACCCCCCGCTAAAACTTGCCTCTGTGTGACTGAGGAAGAGGTATATAAAGCCGCCCCCACCCACGGGCCTGGGGCTTCCCCGGTCTGGGAACGAGGGGACTCGCGAGTGGAGGCCCCCAGGCCCGAGAAGAAAAGACGCCTACTTGCTGGGACATATGGACGGGAAGGTGGGGGTGCAGGAGGACCCCAGAGTGCCAGGACCCAGGGGTGACCTGGCCCCCCACCTGCTCCAGGGGTTCTCCCGCTTGAGTCAAAGGGTCCAGGTCGGGGGTGGGGGGGTTCAGTGGCTAGATCATTTGTTAAGACGGGCAGTCTTCTGTTGTAAGCAGTTTGCAGAATGTAGCCCTGTTACCAGAAGGTCCTGAGAATAAACAAAGAAGCCTGCTTTTCTTAGTGTTCAAATAGTGCTCTTTCCCGAAACACAATCAAAGCCTTCCCACGGCCGTGTCACCTCTTCCAGGTTCACTGGGCACAGATGGGAGGGGAACTCAGCTGGGACAGGCGGTGGGACCCCTGAAGACGGAGGACGTCACCCGGCCCCCCTGCCGCCCCTACGAGCCTGCTTCCACAGCACCGGAACGCCCGTCCTGCCTCTTATTTACTATTTTAAATACGCACTAAGATGCGGAAAGGCCGGGGCATCGTCAGCACCCCGCCCCTCTGGCCCTCCGCTGTCGGTCCCAACGTCACCCCTGTGGTCCTCCAAAATCCCACGTGGCTGCTCCAGTCTGTCCGACACACACGAGCATCTTTCCAGTGTCTCGAACCTGTCTTGAACGATACAGATGCTCTGTGTCCCTACCATGCCTGCCAACACCTCGCTTACTGTAAAAAGCACGGACTATGGTTGGTGAGCACGTGGATGCGTATAGAACATCTACATGTACTTCTAAGAAGAGCATCTTCGCCGATGTTTAGACGCGTGACAAGAAGCCCCCCTTCAGCTTCCGCTCTGGCGGGCAGCTGCAGGATGCGAGGCGGTGTCCGGCTGGGGGGTCTTCCACGGGGCGGCCAGGGTGGCTGTCGGGACGTTCAGGAGGGGGCTGCGGACGAGGTCACGGCACAGGAACGGACCAAGTGTATCTCTAGGTTCCCTTTCTGAGAGGCACTGTTTGGACAGCATCTGCGTTAGAATGGTCTCTCCCCTGGAGGAAAAAAGAGACAAGAGAAAAGCTCATTTCTGCCTTCCAGTTACTAAGGGCAGTTGTCTTACGACTTTCTTAGCGTCACCCAAAGCGCAGTGACCTTCACAGAGCCTCCGAGTCGGGCAGCAGACACGCTTGGCTTTAGCTGTAACTCATGACACACACTTATTTAACTTATATGCAGAGTATATCATGAGAAATGCTGGGCTGGAAGAAGCACAAGCTGGAATCAAGATTGCTGGGAGAAATATCAATAACCTCAGATATCCAGACGACACCACCCTTATGGCAGAAAGTGAAGAGGAGCTAAAAAGCCTCTTGATGAAAGTGAAAGAGAAGAGTGAAAAAGTTGGCTTAAAGCTCAACATTCAAAAAACTAAGATCATGGCATCTGGTCCCATCACTTCATGGCAAATAGATGGGAAAACAGTGGAAACAGTGGCTGACTTTATTTTGGGGGGCTCCAAAACCACTGAAGATGGTGACTGCAGCCTCCATGAAATTAAAAGACGCTTACTCCTTGGAAGGAAAGTTACGACCAACCTAGACAGCATATTAAAAAACAGAGACATTACTTTGCCAACAAAGGTCTGTCTAGTCAAGGCTATGGTTTTTCCAGTAGTCATGTATGGATGCGAGAGTTGGACTATAAAGAAAGCTGAGCGACGCAGAATTGATACTTTTGAACTGTGGTGTTGGAGAAGACCCTTGAGAGTCCCTTGGACTGCAAGGAGATCCAACCAGTCTATCCTAAAGGAGATCAGTCCTGGGTGTTCACTGGAGGGGCTGATGTTGAAGCTGAAACTCCAATTCTTTGGCCACCTGATGCAGAGAGCTGACTCATTTGAAACGACCCTGATGCTGGGAAAGATTGGGGGCAGGAGGAGAAGGGGACGACAGAGGATGAGATGGCTGGATGGCATCACCGACTCAGTGGGCATGGGTTTGGGTGGACCCCGGGAGCTGGTGATGGACAGGGAAGCCTGGCGTGCTGCGCTTCATGGGGTCGCAAAGAGTCGGACACGACTGAGCGGCTGAACTGAACATGACACACGAGCAGGAGGGGCTTGCAATGCTTCCAAGGCAGCCTGGGCAACTCTCAGAGATCTACAGAGAGGCCCTGAGCATCTCCTGTCCACACACCAGAACAGCAAATCCCAGGGTCTGAACCAGCTCTGGAGAAAAGGTTGAAAAGATGGCAAGGTGGGACCAGAGGAGGATTGGCAAGGTGGGACCGGTGGGCCTTCCCTGGCAGTCTAGTGGTTAAGACTCGGAGCTTCGAGTGCAGGGGCATGGGTTTAATCCCTGGTTAGGGAACTAAGATTCCCACAAGCCATATGATGCAGCCAAAAATTAAAAAAAAAAAAAAGAAAAAACAAGGAAAATCTGAGAAAATCATGGTCAAGGGGGACCTAGGGAGTCAGGACAATTAGATGTGTAATGTCATATCCTGGAGGGGACCCTGGAAAAGGATCAAGGACATTAAGGGAAAACGGAGGAAATCTGAATCAAATATGGATTTTAGTAAATAATAATTTTTTATTGAGCAAACTCTGGGAGATGGTGAAGGACAGGGAAGCCCAGAGTGTTGCAGTCCATGGGGTCGCAAAGAGTCAGATATGACTTAGCAAGTGAACCACAATTTTTTAAAAGCAGTGCTCTGTAGTACAAAGTAGGTTTACATGTGAACGACAATTCCAGATCAGGGTTAAATTTGGGGGCCATATAAACAAACACTACAGCACTCCCACAGATCTGTCAGAACCTGAGAGAATTCCACTCATTGCCAAAAGTAACGACTGTGTTGGAAAAACAGAAGGGGTGTTCTAAAGTCATGGGACCTGCAAGATGGAAGGGAGATGGAAGGGAGAGGGAAGGCGAGCCCCAGCTTTCAGACAGGCTCTCAGGCAACGTCTGAAGCATTACTGTCTGAACGATGGCGCTTACAATCTGAGGACAACACAACAGGGCAAGATTAATCTCACTTAACTGCATTAACCTTCAATTGAATTCTCCATGAAGTAAAACCAACAGCTTGAAGTTAGCATGCATACATAAAACGCAGCACGCATGTGAAATTTAACTGCTTTCCGGCTATGCCTGCAGCAAGCCTAGAAATAAGTTCAGGAGGAAGGTCCGGTTGACATAATGAATTAAATGCTTCTCTTTAGTTAACAGTTTCAGAAAACCCCTGTGGAAAGCTCTGCATTCAGATTTCCTGTCGACATCTAGCGGAAGTCAGAAAGATACCAACAACATTTCGTGCAGGGCTAGGGGCTGGGCACAGTGGTACGAGCAAGGGGTTATTTGAAATGTAGGAAACAGTGACAGAATGTTGATTAAACTTCCTTAAGTAGACGGTGAATTTCCTGCACCAAGTTTAAAGTGGAAGTTGCTCACTCGTGTTCAACTCTTTGTGACCCCAGGGGTATAGTGCATGGAATTCTCTAGGCCAGAATACTGGAGTGGGTAGCCTTTCCCTTCTCCAGGGGATCTTCCCAACCCAGGGATCGAACTGGGGTCTCCTGCATTGCAGGCAGATTCTTTACCAGCTGAGCTATAAGGGAAGCCTGCAGTAAGCTGAGAAGGATATTTTGTATTTTTGCACAGCGACATCACATGGGTAGATATCCATCTCCGATGGCATTCATTAGATGAAGGGAAATGGCCTTTGTGTTCACAACAGAAAATGGGATTTCTTGTTTGCTGTTAGGTGATGGCCTTGATTATACAGTGGAAGTGAAAAATAGATTTAAGGGCCTAGATCTGATAGATAGAGTGCCTGATGAACTATGGAATGAAGTTTGTGACATTGTACGGGAGACAGGGATCAAGACCATCCCCATGGAAAAGAAATGCAAAAAAGCAAAATGGCTGTCTGGGGAGGCCTTACAAATAGCTGTGAAAAGAAGAGAGGCGAAAAGCAAAGGAGAAAAGGAAAGATATAAGCACCTGAATGCAGAGTTCCAAAGAATAGCAAGAAGAGATAAGAAAGCCTTCTTCAGTGATCAATGCAAAGAAATAGAGGAAAACAACAGAATGGGAAAGACTAGAGATCTCTTCAAGAAAATTAGAGATACCAAGGGAACATTTCATGCAAGGATGGGCTCGATAAAGGACAGAAATGGTATGGACCTAACAGAAGCAGAAGATATTAAGAAGAGGTGGCAAGAATACACAGAAGAACTGTACAAAAAAGATCTTCACGACCCAGATAATCATGATGATGTGATCACTAGTGAAGAAGGCTGAGCGCCGAAGAATTGATGCTTTTGAACTGTGGTGTTGGAGAAGACTCTTGAGAGTCCCTTGGACTGCAAGGAGATCCAACCAGTCCATTCTGAAGGAGATCAACCCTGGGATTTCTCTGGAAGGAATGATGCTAAAGCTGAAACTCCAGTACTTTGGCCACCTCATGCGAAGAGTTGACTCATTGGAAAAGACTCTGATGCTGGGAGGGATTGGGGGCAGGAGCAGAAGGGGACGACCGAGGATGAGATGGCTGGATGGCATCACTGACTCGATGGACGTGAGTCTGAGTGAACTCCGGGAGATGGTGATGAACAGGGAGGCCTGGCGTGCTGCGATTCATGGGGTTGCAAAGAGTCGGACACGACTGAGCGACTGAACTGAACTGTACGTAGCAAACAGACTTGCTGCGGATTCCATAAATGGGTGAAGAATGTGTGTGAACATGCGTGTGTAGTGTGTGTGTGTGTGTCTACACTTTGTAAACACAACTCAGACTTCACCCCAGGCAGCCCCTGGATTTCCCATCCTGCAGGCCAGCATTCACAAACTTGTACCGGCCATTAGAGAGGAGACAAGAGGATGGCCATGTGTCCTTAAAGGACTGAAGCTCCACACTGCAGGAGTGGAAAGTTTTTTGGGGGACTGCAGAATCCAACCCAAACAACCAGGGTGTTCAATTCAGTCCACCCATCTCGAGGCAGACATGCCTGCTGTTCACGAGTGAAGGGATGTGCTCAAACAGCGCCTCACTCTTGAGAGAGGCGTTTTCACTTCCTCACTCACTGGGACCATCACCTTACTGCTCACTCCAGCAGTCTTACAGGGTTTGTTAAGAAATGAACGCACTGCATCTGAGCAATCAGACACAGGGGCAAAGGCAGCCGTGGGAGAAAGAGTCACAGAAACACTTAAACTAAGTGGACTCATGATATCTGAGTACAAACAGACTGTTCTTATTCTCCCACAAAGAGTCATCAGAAAATGAGGAGCCTGCTCTTAGAAAATTTGGCTTTTCTCTACAGCGGCTGTGTGACTTGTAGGTTCTTCAGTAAGACTGAAAGAAACACCTTTCTTTAAGGCATTTCAATGTTCTAGGGATGAATGCTGACTTCTGGAATTTGATGAGACCTACTTTTTCACTCCTTTTGTCTTACAAGGTACAGCAATGCATATATGCTCATGCATGAGGGTCAGTGACAGACACACACACGTGCTCGAGTCCCCAGGACATGCATGAGTCTTCTGGGCCCCAGAAGGAGGTCAGTTTGCTCACGAGGCCTGCCTTAGATACGCGCAGTGGTGCTAAATGCTCCACAATGTACACGGAACATCTTGGGGAGAAGGACCTTTCCCAAGAAGCCATCAGTACACTGTGGCTCAGTGTCACAGGTCATTTCAGATAAATCACTAGTTGCATTCACGACTTTGGGCGTTATGTTATAGTTAATGGAAAAATGTATTAACTGTGTTTCAGGAGTTTACATGAGTTGGATTTACATGAGTAAGAAATTGCTGAGACAAATCCTATGAATTTGGAGATGTGATCCGTGATACAGCGAATCTAAAAGGGATACTGAAAACAGACGTGTGAGCCTGCTCGGTCACTTCAGTCGTGTCTGACTCTGTGTGACCCTACGGACCGTCGCCCGCCGGGCTCCTCTGTCCATGGGATTCTCCAGGCAAGAATACTGGAATGGGTTGCCACGCCCCTCTCCCAGGATATCCCTGACCAAATCCAAGACTCCTGCATCTCCTGCACTGTAAGCAGGTTCTCCGCCCGCTGGACCACATGGGAAGCCCACTGGACGCACACAGGGTGCATGCTCAGTCATGTCCGACTCTGTGCAGCCCCACGGACAGTAACCCATCAGGCCCCTCGGTCCATGGGTTTTCCCAGGCAGAATGCTGGAGTGGGTTGCCATTTTCTGCTCCAGGGAAGCTTCCCCACGTCTCTTTGTGTCCCCTGCACTGGCAGGCCGGTTCTTTACCTCTGTGCCACTGGAAACAGACACAGAGATTCAAATCTACCAGCCACACCATTTCTCCACCATTTGCATTAGAACCTCCGCAGCTAAAAATGTGACAAATTATGTTGCCATTTATTTTCTCATTTCTCTTTATTTTGATTAATGGAATTATTTCTCCAGCTTAACTATTTCAAAATAGCATTTAGAACAGTAAGAAATAAACTATTAATCACAGACTATAAATTCTGGCAAGGAATCCAAACAAATCAAAACACCAGATTTCATATTTCAGCAAAAGACAGTCTGGTCTCTGAAATCCTGAAACCAGGGGAATGGAAGGAGAGTGGGTTAATTTTTCTTGGTTTTAGACATTACTTAATTTCTAACATTTCACAAAAAATATAGTGGAAAAACACAATTTCTCCACAACATTAAAAAAAAAAAAAAAAAACTATTTTTCCTCTAACATGCATAGCACAATGATACCAATATTTTAGCATATTATGTTCAAAAGTATTCTTTCTAATGATTAATTTTGATGATGAGTAGAAATTAAACACTCAATTTTGTTAAAGCTATGGCAGAGCATGTTGAAAATGATGACATGCATGAATCCCTCCTCTTTATTATAGAGTTTTGCTTGGAATATTAGCTTCTCTTATGATCAGAATCATCTTCCTAATACAAGCACAAGCAACGGGTGCCTTCAGTCCCCCAGGGCTGGAGAACCCATCCCCATGGCTAGAGAAGCTCACTCATGAAGTGGGCTCCTCAGTGCCAGGGCTCAAGCCCTTTTACAAGAAATGCAAAGGAACTGGATGCCTACAGAATCGATACTATGCCCAGGAACCAACTATTCGACACCCTACTCTCTCCTAACCCAGACTGTTAACTCCTAATGAGTCAGTATTCCTCCCCACCCCATCCATGAAGGGAACGTGCTGATAAAGACAGCCATCTGGGATCTCAGAGCTTCAAGTGCAAGCCTGTGTGTAACACAGACGGGGCTTGGTCAACACATGCAGAAAGAGACCACGGCCAAAGACACATCAGAAGGAAGCTCTTTCAGGGAGGGGGATGGGGGAGAGATGGATTGGGAATTTGGGGTTAGCAGAAATGGTATGGACCAAACAGAAGCAGAAGATATTAAGAAGAGGTGGCAAGAATACACAGAAGAACTGTACAAAAAAGACCTTCACGACCCAGATAATGACAATGGTGTGATCACTCACCTAGAGCCAGACATCCTGGAATGTGAAGTCAAGTGGGCCTTAGAAAGCATCACTACGAACAACGCTAGTGGAGGTGATGGAATTCCAGTTGAACTATTTCAAATCCTGAAAGATGATGCTGTGAAAATGCTGCACTCAATATGCCAGCACATTTGGAAAACTCAGCAGTGGCCACAAGACTGGAAAAGGGCAGTTTTCATTCCAATCCCAAAGAAAGGCAATGCCAAAGAATGCTCAAACTACCGCACAATTGCACTCATCTCACACGCTAGTAAAGTAATGCTCAAAACTCTCCAAGCCAGGCTTCAGCAATACGTGAACCATGAACTTCCAGATGTTCAAGCTGGTTTTAGAAGAGGCAGAGGAACCAGAGATCAAATTGCCAACATCCGCTGGATCATGGAAAAAGCAAGAGAGTTCCTGAAAATCACCTCTTTCTTCCTTATTGACTATGCCAAAGCCTTTGACTGTGTGGATCACAATAAACTGTGGAAAATTCTGAAAGACATGAGAATACCAGACCATCTGACCTGCCTCTTGAGAAACCTATATGCAGGTCAGGAAGCAACAGTTAGAACCGGACATGGAACAACAGACGGGTTCCAAATAGGAAAAGGAGTACATCAAGGCTGTATATTGTCACCCTGCTTATTTAACTTATATGCAGAGTACATCATGAGAAACGCTGGACTGGAAGAAGCACAAGCTGGAATCAAGACTGCTGGGAGAAATATCAATAACCTCAAATATGCAGATGACACCACCCTTATGGCAGAAAGTGAAGAGGAACTAAAGAGCGTCTTGTTGAAACTGAAAGAGAAGAGTG